>CM060876.1:12866472-13054161 GCA_030737845.1 Acorus calamus
TAATAAACAGTTGTGTTGTAATTCAGTGTGTGAAATTCCTAATGAAGTATGTACTTACTATTAGGCAAATGCAGAAAAGGTATGCATTGAATTTTATAAATCCATAAAATAAGTACAGATATCAATAAAATAAAATAAAATGTGCTGTAACTGTAAAAAAAAATGAAAATAGAAGTTATTGGCTGGGGATATATTTATACTCATTAAAATGTATAAACTATCCTTTTGTTTGGTTTCGGAACAGATGCAATGCTAGGTAGGATCCTCTTCTTTTACGTACTTTCCATTTGGGCCTTTTTAATTAATTAAGATGTCATCTAGTTTATCTTAAAAAAAAACCTATCCTTTGGTTTTTCTAGTTTAGTTTATTTACCTAAGACATAGGGCATTTTCTTTGGTATGTGGCTTGAATATCTAACTTTTAGGTAAATGTTTTGTCACAAAACTTTGGGTCATACATGATTGATTTTAGATTCAAAGCAATCTCTCCGGATAGTCTTAGATAATTCATATATCTGCCCATTTAAGTGTATATATATTTGATAATTTTTTTTACATTTGTTAAAAATAAATTTATTTAATTAAAATAATGAAATATAATTTTATCATAACATATATATTATTTGATATAGATTACCATTTTTAAAAAAATTATGACCGAATTGTTCCTAACATAATTTAATGTTCCGCCGACATAAGAACAAAATTTATTCCGCCATATCACGAGCAGACCCTCGTTCAAAAATAAAAAAAAATCGTTATTAGGGTTTGTTGTTTCTCCGATTCGCTCGTTATAGCTTTCATGGTGAATCTGTTCTTATCATCCGAAGAACCCAAACCAACCCTAAATGAGGATGTCAGTACCGCCAAGGAGAGGATCTCTCTCTTGGCGAGGTTGGAATCCATTCTCTGGTCCCTGATCACCTCCTCCTCCTGCGCCGGCGGCGGCCGTTACGAGGCCCGTCTGTGGCTCTGCCAGACGATCTCCTCCGCCGGTGGTTCTCTGGATCCTCGGGATTCGCGCGAGCTGTTCTTGGGGCTGCTGATGTCGGACCGGCCGAATGGGCGAGCCGTGGCGGGCGGGCTTTTGAGGCTGATCTTTGAGAGGCGGCCGCGGAAGGCGGGGTCTGTCATCGCGAGGAGGGGGCCAATGCTCGAGAAGTTCTTCAGAGGTGGATTTCAGATGACTTGGTTATTTTTGTTTCTTTCGAATTCTTCATATGTTGATTTGCAAATTTGGATTTTTAGAATTCATTCTATTTTTAGCTTGAACTATAGTTCATTTTGAAAAATGGTTAGTTTTTTGGTGGATGTATTGTTTCTTGAATAGTTTTCACATCGAATTCTTGAGATGTTGCTTTAAAAAATAAGGATTTTTCCATTTTAGTGTAGCTTGAATTACAGTTCATTTTATAATGGTAGAAAATACATTTCCTGTGATCTTAATTTTTAACTTTATTTAGGAAACCCACAACGAATAGTGGAGTGGTTCGACAATTTTGCTCATCCCGGTGAAACTGAGCATAGAAAAGGAGCCCGGGCTTTATCACAATATGCTTTTGTCAATCGCGAGACATGTTGGGAGGAGCTAGAGTGGAAGGGGAAGCATGGGCAATCGCCTGCCATCGTTGCTACTAAGCCTCACTATTTTCATGATTTGGATTTGTTGCAGACAGTGGAGAATTTTCTAGAATATGTGCCTGATTTCTGGACGTCTGACGAGCTTGCCGAGACATTGAAAGATGGAGAAATATTGCATCTAGACATAAATTTTTTCATGGAGGAGTTTGTTAGTATGATGTGTGATGATGATTCAGGTGATATTTGGGAGCTTGTTGATGAATTTCTATTGGAAGAGGAGTTCTCGTTTCTCACGCAACATCTCCTCATTCTTCTCGATGAAAGGCAGCTATTGGATTTCATAAAATCAGTTCATAGACTTCTCCCAACAGGAATGCAACACAAGGATTTTTGTAGCTCAAGTTATTGGCTTGGGTTTCTCCTAACATGTGATGATTTCATTTCTATGGATGAGTTGCTTTTTTTAAATGCTGTAATTAACCGGAGACGCCAACTTGTTCGTCTCATTTGTGATGAAGAGAATGAAGCTGAAAAGGAACAGATTGATAAAATGTTGATAACTGGGGCACCTTTGTTGAACAAGGATCTTGGGGATTTTATGAAAGAGTGCTTAAGAATGAAGCGCCATGTGGCAGTGAAATGGCTTGCCATTCAATCTTGGGTTCTTCATTATAGTATGTTGAAAGAATGCAGGACAGTTCAATCATGGGAATCTTTATTTGTCAAGAATGGAATTAGTTTTCGAAGGTCCGGTGATTATTCATTTGTGGGTTCTGATGAAATTGTGGAAGGTAGTGGATCAGATTGTGATAAGAGTCCAACTAGAGCTCGCCAAAGGAAGAGAGATAGGAGGAGGAAGAAGAGAAGAAAACACTATCATGGTGATTACAGTGATGATGGGCTAATGGCATTAAATGTGTCAGATAGGTGCTTACAAGTAGGGGTGGGGAATTGGTCACTCTCAACTGATGGTTATGCTTCTGTTTGGGATTCTGTACGCATTTCTTCCCTTTCAACTTTGCTTGCATTATTTTTTGCTTTTAACTTTACCAACTTTAGTCTTTCTACTGTATTAAAGACAATACAATCTGCTATGCATGTACTCAAACAGGTGGGTCCTACATTACAAGGACACACAATCTCCTGGTTTAGAGCTGAGTCCAACATTCCAATCCATGTTTGTTCGTGTGCAACAGTGATGCATGGACACATGTTCATTTTACATCATTGATAGCTTATCACCCTTCCAAAGTGCTGTGTCTGTCAATTCGTGTCTGTTTCAGATGGTAGCTTTAGATCTTTCTACTAAATTATATGCATTGAATTTGATCAAGTCAAATCATAAGATAAGGCCTTTTTTATGTACATATTTCCCCATCACTCCAACTGGGTTGGTTTTAACAGGGTCATTATATGTGTTTTTGAAAGATCTATTATACTGTAATAGTCTACCCGGTGTCGAGCATCTCATACCCATGTTCGACGTGGATGCATGTATCTGTATTGTTGTTAAACATGAACTGATATTGTGTTGTTTAATTGATGTCTAATTATCGAGATATCCTTTATCTTGCTTATTGGTCAATCATGATATTAACCCTGATATGGGAAAGATTACTTGGATGCTTGAATGAATCACTTAAATAAGATGACTGAAAAGTTCCTGTGTGTTGACTCTCACCTTTCCTTACAAAAAGAAGAAGTTAAGAATCACTTAGATAAGATGACTGCATTATGGACTGCTTAATCAATTGGTCAAGGTACTTGGACAATAAAACCTTTTTTTTTTATGAAAGGTGGGGGGGGGGGCTCACCATTTGTAATTTCTTTTCCAAGAAAATCACATGTAACTTTATTAACAGAGGTAAAATTTGAAGACAATAAAAATCAATTTTATTTCTTTGAAAAAATGAATCACTCCTTAAGAGTGCTGCAATAATTAAGTCAAACTTTTTATGGAGAAATTGACCTTTCATGCAAATTTTTTATGTGTATATCTTATTTGGTGTTAAGTTATCTAAAATGACAAGCCTGGGAGTTCATGATTGTAGTAAAGAAAATGTCCTAACATGATGTCCGACGCTTTTGAGGTCCTTGGGTTTTTTCCCCCCTCTCCACCTCAATCACTTCTTTGCATGTCTCTTGTGGAAGCTCTTCTCCTCGACTTCTCTCCAAAATAATTGAATTAGCTTCCCTTCTTAGTCATGCAATTTGATATCTCTGTTGTGCAATGACAGTTGCTATCACAAATATTCTTGTTTTTTTTTATACCTTTTCACACGATATTAATTGTTGTGATGAATGTTTTGCAGGCAGATTTACCTGAACACTTGTCAAGCATCTCCCTTTCTTCGTGGATGACATGGCTTTGTTCGAAGTGGAATTCCGTCTCTTAAACATTCAGAGATAAGCTTTGGCAGTGGGTTTTTTTATGTCAAGGCAGAGCCTTTAAAGATGTGCGATGTCAATCTGTGAAATGTATCTTATCACTTGTATGACTTCATTCATGTCATTGGTGAAATGGTATAACACTCCTTTGTTTTTCTTTTTGAGCCACTTCTATTTGTTGTGTTGAAGAGAAAATTTCACCCATAATCAACTTGGACTGATGATTAATTGCAGGCTCCAAGTTTAATTTGTAGCTATCATCACTGGAGCATGGAATTTTCCCACATTCATCTGCATTGTACATCAACAGATACATACTTAGAAGGTCAGTACTTCCTTGAAAACATGATGCTTTATTTTAATTTTATGTTTTTTACACTTTTTTTTTCCAATATATTAATTATATTTTTGAATTGTGTTTATTGCACAGATTTTCCTGATCAAAGATACTACTTACCTTCGTTTTCGTCGAAATGGATCTGTTTAAACTTTCAAGTGGAATCCAGTCTTATCATACATAACAAAGTGGAAGTGGGATCTGCAACACAATCTTGTAAGCTCTCTTCATTAGACTTGATATCTTTCAAAATATCTTTCAAAAATGTGTGATTTTAGTTCGTTGAATCCTCTGTTCTTATCAATAGAGAAATCGTAAATTGGTCTCTCGTTTTGTGTCTTTTTTTCTTCTTTTTTTCCAGCTCTCTTGTATTTGTTCTGTTGAAGAGAGGAATGCCTGCATTTTGCATTTTGTACATTATTATAAACCTATCGAAACACCTACTCTTCATTGAACGCTGACAAAGTTGCACCTACCACTTAGTGAAAAGGGTCATATCTATTAATCTGTCAAGAAGTGGGTTGATTGTAGTTATCAAATGTAAGATTGTATCATGAAACACTTAGGCAATACGGCTTAGTTTGATAAGGGGTTAAGGTTTTGAAGATAAATTGTCATAATTTTAGAAGATAAAAAATCTATCAATTTTGTTCATATTTACATATATCAAAATTGTGATAAAAAGTAGAGATAAATGTTATCTCAGCCTTTTGATAGAACAAATATCATCATTTTCATTTTAAAATTGAGACAGTTGTCAACAGTTTTTTTCGATCATTTTTTTATATAAAACAGGGATAAGCTGTCCTCTCATTTATTTATTTCCATAATTATCTTTTATCACATCACTTAAGCCCTTACCAAACTAGCTCAACAAGTATGGGACTTGTTTTTTCCACGAATTTGGGTTGCAAGTTTTTTATTTTTTTTATGTGAAAGTACATACTTTGTTACATGAATCAAATATACCTTATAACAAAAAAAAATCAAAATATGAGGGGACAGCATGCCCGGCCCTGATCATATTGGAATTGGTTTGGTCACTTAATTTTGAACCTGCATGATGACCATTCCCAATCTGATGAAGACTTATTCCCAATCCAATGAAGCTGGTGACCTCTATTTTCACCCAGTCAAATATTCACCCCACTCCTTTAAATATCAGTAAAAATATATTTCATGTAATTTTGAAAAATTAAACCCCACCCCCTTTCATCTCCTGGTAGATAGGTCGTTGAGATTGTTTCCACTAGTTCGACATTCCATATGTTAAAATTTATTACACAAGTTTGACAGTTGGTATGTCAAACAGGTCAAAGAGAGACCCAAACTCATTCTGTCGACGTAGTTCACACGTAATACAGTACATCCGTCGAACTTGTTTATATAGGCTGTCAAAGCAGTTCAAAAAAAACATTTAAATGTTCATTCATTAATTGAACAAACACAATCCCATTAGATAACCAAACAAAGTTACAAATCACAAATCATTCTCAATCAAACAATTTTTCTCAATAAACTATTTGAATATAAGATTAGTATTTGTAAAACTAGGGTTATGTTTGCTATAAAAAAAGGGTTTTCAAGAACATATATGGTTTAACTTTCAACAAATACATTAACAAGAGGGGGCTAATAACAATGGACGAGCTGGATGAGAGCATTGGCAATCGGACGGAATCGGAGGGGAGAAAAATGGAGAGGGAGATCAACAAGAGGATGCCTGTCAATCAGATTATAAATAATCTGGTTTATGAATAATCTATACAAAATCTGCACAAACCCAAGAAGTTGTATCATGTATGATGTATAAAGCCATAAATCAGTGTATAATTAACCTGCACAAACATGTAGAATCAATCCTAAAAAACTTTAAAACAAGCACAAACATGTAGAATCAGTCCTAAAAAGCTTTAAATTTCGTTTTTTTGGGGGGTTTTCTTGGTCTGAGTTGCTTTGTGATTGTACAGCAGTTGTTGTAAATATTTTTTTGACTGTTTGTTGTATGCTAGACTTTGCACCATTTTTAAAAAACTGAATTTATAGAAATGAAAACTCTTTCTATGAACCCGAGATTTTTTTTAATTTGAAATAAGCTATGATCAATTCTATTTTTTTAAGAAAACGAGAAAAATAAACAATGTTCGAAGTGGAAAAGATTAGAATAAAAATACAGGTCAATTCTATTTTTTTTTTATGATCCAGAGTTAGGAACATGATCATTAGTCAACACATTCGTGCAGTCCTCATTGTTTCAACTTTATGAGAAGAGTAAGAATTACTCTTTTGTATGTTCAAATTAATTGATTACACACTTTTTTTTTTGTATTTTCTAACCCAGAAACTACTAATCCAAGGAAGGTGGACATTGCAAGAAACAACCACATTTGTTGAATCCATTTCAGCCCACAATACTGTTTGTTATTTAAAAATTGTGATAAATTTAAAGAAATATAGTAATTTATTTAATAAAACACTTGGATATATCATGAACATAGTTTCCATTGTTTTTTTATATGAGAGTGGGGCTATCCTAAGCATTTGGAGAGAGTAACATAAATGACAATTTATGTCATAATAGGCTGTCAAAGAAAAAAAAAAATTTTTTTTAAAAAATTATTGGTTTGAGTTGCCTTATCATTCAAACATCTCCATATCTGAATAAATGAATTGAGCCAAATGTGTCAAAATTATAAATGGGGATAAAATAAAACATCTTTATTAAAACAAATTATGGCAACAGGACTGCATAGCAGCATTAAAGATGCCAAAAATCAAAATTGAAGCTTCTGCCAAACAAAGAAGCCTAAAAAATACATATGTTATGCTGAGGGTATCCTTCATAAATTCGCCTATATGAGAGTCGTCACGGCCAAAGATGAAAGTGGTGGCCCAGTTCACGGCGACATAGAACCTGTTCCTCCAGCAGAGCATGAGTCAGGTATGCAGAGGTGCCATATGAGCCAGCTAACAAACCCGGCATGGGACAGTCTTTTTGCATCCTGGACGTGATTTTACAGATTAGAAAACTAGGTAACTCTGTCAATATAAGCAAAATAAACAATGTGTTTCACAAGAATTAACAACTTTATAATGCAGTCAGACTGAATGAAGAACTGCTGAATTCCCATTGACAATGCTTTTAAAGCAAGGGCTCCATGTACTTGTTAAGATGCTGCAATTTTCACGTCTTTGAAATCCCACAGGCTTATGCTTATCTGATGCACAGGGTTTGTGAGTGATTCTATCTGATTTTTGTGCATCTAATGTTTTTATTGGAGTTCCTCCACACCCAAAAAAAGAAAATGTTTATTTTCCATAAAAGGGCCATTGTAGTAGAATTTTAACCAAATCATGAATTAACATACAATGCAGGTAAAACATGAGCAAATATATACTTAACCAGGTAGTAAAGGCTGACTGTATATGATGCTTAACTGGAACAATAAACCATGGATTTCCTTGATGTAGATGGGCTGACATTATTTGGATTAAATGGAGAAGTGTAAAAGAGAAACATTGATTACCTTCTCTGGCGCAGATCAACAAGTGCTTTATAACGTCCCACGGATGCCATGCTTCCAAGGCACCCAAAGAAATTCCTCTAATGCTGTTAGCCTTTCCTCCATTCTCCTTACCAATCCTGTTAAACAACCCCGCTAGATATTTGCCTTCCCTTTCTGCTACCTGTTGCAGTTTCATGTATCAGAGCAGCAATAGATTTCATCATTTCATATGCCTTATCCATAATAATTCATCTAGTTTTCTTATATTTTTTTCTGGTGGAGACCATCCTTCATGCTGTGTCTTGACATGGTAATCTAGCAAAAAGTTTCTTTGTATACTAATTCATCTACCTAGCTCTATTTTGTAGCTGAACAATAAAGGTACCATATCTGTGGAACATTCACTACCAAAATTTAAAGTAATTACTATGGTTTTGAAAATTCTCTATTTATTGTTGAAATGCATAAATATAAATTTGCTAAAATGTGTGACTATGTTCTTTTATTTCTTTTGATGATTGATTACTCCAAGGATAGAATGAATTTTTTTTCATTCAAAAACCTCTCCATTCGCAATTCAAATGGCAATTCATTTATATTCATTTAGTACCAGCGATACTAATGAATATTGATATAACCAGAGATGGCAGGATGTTTACCTGAGCTAATGCTGGAAGAGCTTGCTTCCCTGTCTGCTCAAGAAAACTGGCACAGTCGCCAAGGGCAAACACATCTTCCACTGAAGGAACCCTCAGCCACTCTTCAATTCCAATTCTGAATAGGATGAATATAAGAAAAGAAAACCCATTATATGAGCAACAGAGAGTAAAAAGGAGAGATGGAATAGTACATCAATGGAACAAAATATAACATACCTTCCACTTGGTGCCTTGGGAAGACCAAGTGTTTTTACGAACCGCGAAGGGCCTACACCAGTAGACCAGACAAGTAATCCATACAGAACATTAGTCCTGCCACTAAGAAGAATAGTATTCGGAAGCACCTCCTTCACTACACCTCGTACTAGGCAAACTCCGGACTGAAACAAAATTAAAAGTTTGCAGAATTGAGTCTTGAATTTCTTGAAAGCTAGGTTTGAAAAGAAATTCGATAGTTACACCAAATCCATGTCAACTTCAAGGGTTTGAAGTACCTTCGTCAAGTGATTGGTTGCATATTGCCTTAATCCTACATCAAATGATGACAATATTTCATTTGCCTGTTCAGAACAAAAAATCTAAAAAATCAGCTAATAAAAGAAATCAGTCTCACTTTCTGCAGGAAACTGAAGATCCAAAAGGCTGTAGATATGCATTTATTAGGATGACCTTAATATAATCTTTAACATGGGAGTACCGTTCACGGACATCTCTCATGATAAAGTCTCACTTAGTTCACCACTGAACTATACTCCAGTAGGGTCACCTCCAATGACAACGCAGTGTAAAAGACGCAGCTTCTCTTCTTCTGATATGCCTGCCAACAGAGTTACAGGTTCAGTTTTTACACGTCTGAAAATCCATGCTGACCTTATTCATAGAAATCACGAAGACTTAATGCTCTTGCATAAGTGAACTGATCCCAAGCTATCTAATCTACAACAAGATCCGAATCATCATGCAGATTGTACTAGATCTAGTCGCAACCTCAGAATGGATTGGAACTCACTGAACAAGAAGGTTAGGTTATGTCAAACAAATGCATACATAAATCCACACAAATGTCAGAGTATTATGCATTGAGATTATCTTCTTCTCCCTTTTCTAGCATTAGATGTATTCTAGGGGTTCAGTCTTTTATGGCGGACAAATATTATTACTTGTCCTTCAGTTTTCCATTATGAACATGCAGAGGTAACATGTCATCCATTTGTGGCATCTTTATCATTTAGATTCTCAAATGTATTACTCAAAAACTGTACACTGGAAGAGAGATTCCAGAGTAAAATAAAACTGATAAAAGTGACTCACAACCAGGCACCATTCACAAATGCATGATCATACACATTAATTTTAACATACCAATAAACTTGTACATCGCTAAATGTATATATAGAAATGAGAATCATCCACAAGATTCGTCAATCTCAGCAAACTAAGTTGAGCTAGTGAGCAGCTTGCAATAGTCCACATAAGTTCTTAAGTTATATATATCTATGGATCTAATTACACCCTTTTATGATGATAATCTGCAACCATGATCGAGAATAAGAAAGGAAGCATATTCCATTTATCAACATTATCTGTCAACTTTCAAAATATAAATAAAAAAGATGTTTGAAAATACAAATCTTTCATGGTCCAACACTATTTAATTCCAAATTGATAAAATTTAAAGAGTATTCATAATGAATTCTTTTGTATTGATCAGAACCCGAATGAACATCACTATGTTTGTTAATAAAAAAAAGTTAACAAAAGCACAACTCACCTGGACTTTCAGAAAGCATCAGGTTTAAGAGAAGCTACTTTTGTATTTCCTGTGCGTGACTCACATCACGAAGAAGCACGGCAAGCTCCTCGACCCCGTTGATATTAAAAGTTAAAGGTTCAGCACCAACCGTGATATGGCTCACTGGGCATGCCCTCACCGGGACTGTTTCACAGTGAATCTATCATAAAAGTAGAATTATCAGATATGAAGCCCATATGCATGCCTTTAAAATGCAAACTATGATCACCAGAAGTACTTCAATAATTGTTTGGTTTCATAAAATCAAATTATGCAGTAGCCACTGATCCAGCATTGACAGCCTTAAAGTCTAATTTGACTACTCATCATCAACTTCATTATATGAATTATACTCAAACAGATAATCACTCTCCAAATCAAGTAATTTACACATCCGAAAATGGAATATTTTCAACCAAACCACCTCTTAATAAGTTGGTAGACATATCCCTTCTTTGTGGAAGATGATTTGACCAGTAAAAATACTAACCAAAAAATGAAATCTTTACAAATTCAAACTTAATGTACATACATGTTACATATGCCAAAAATGATTAGAGTCCGAATGCTTTATCATACTATCATATATACCTAACAACCATCACCACCCAAGAATTTAAATGGAAAAAAAAATCAGCATTTAAAGAATTGAAATGAACTAAAAAGAAAGCATGATATAGAATCACACCTACTTCGTACCTATCTGTATCAATTTTGGTACAAGTTTCCAAATAGAAGTATGAATTCCAAGGTCCCCACGCATGTGGAAGTGAACAAAGGAGTGAACACCATATGATTCCTCGGAGAAACACATACAACATAAATCTTCGTGTCCAATCCGTTAAGAAACCAACATCCCACCCAACCGGACCCAAGAACAACCACCCAATGCTTCTCATTCGGCTTCATTGGCTCCGGCCCCAACAACTTCAATTAGCTGCGCCAAAGGGCATTGGTACTGTGGGGTTGTACTGATTCCCCTGCTAAAGAAAGCCAATTGATCCATCTTTCGGAAGAGTACCCAAAGAACCATTTGCGGTTACATTCGAATCATGTGTAAACCATTCAGATTCACATGGTAACCCAAATATCTTCTAATTGGCATTAAATCACCAGCAAATGAGCTTCTCAATCTTCTACTTGCAACCCCCAAAAAACTCATGATGAATAAGAATTAATGATTCTCCCTTCAAAGCTTTTCTTCAAATACCCAATAACACTTGAGGCCTCCCCTGCTTGGGCTGCAATCTGAAACAAGAAATATAAGAGAAAGTAATATTTTCCTTTGTTAATCTCTCTCTCCCTCCTCATTTCAGGCATTGTAACTTCGGTTTATTAATACAATCAGGGTAGCTAGTCTACCAGTTTCCTAAAAAAAATGTGCTTAAACTCTGACCAAATTACATCCACCACCCTTCATGACCTCGATCCAGCTCCGACCGGCCATCTTCTTGATCCCTCTCTGAACCATCAACACCCTAAGCTTCAAAGCCTCATCCCACTGCCCGACCCTCTTATACACATTCTCCAGTAAAACGTAACTCAGATGGTACCCTGGCTCAATCTCCATCATCTTCTTCGCAACGCGCTCCGCCACCTCCGGATCCGAATACACATTACAAGCTCCCAAAAGGACCGCCCAGAGAGACGATTCATCCCTAAAAACAGACCCATTTATCAGCTCTTCCGCTTCATTGATCATGCCCACATGCGCAAGCAGTCCAATCATGCAATTGTAGTGCTCAAGCCCCCTCTCGATCTTGTAGTCCTCTCTCATTGATCTAAAATAGCTTCGGCCTCTCTCGACCTGTCCCGACTGATTACAGGTGAATAACACCCCTACAAAACTGATGTGGTCAGGTCTAATTCCCTCCTTGTAAACCATCTCATTGAACAATTCATGAGCTTCGTCGCCTTTGCCATTTTGCGCAAACCCGTGAATCATCGCATTCCAAGTGATCAAATTCCTTGATGGGATCTTTACAAAGACCCTGTAAGCTAAGTCTACGAGGCCGCATTTCGCGTACAAATCGACAAGGGCGGATTCAATAACGACATCTTTCGAACAACCTCCTGTCCTTATATACTGGCAGTGGACCTCTTGTCCTTGTCTCACCGCTGACAAACCCGTACATGCTTTAATTATGGTGCCGAAGCTGTATTGGTCATGATTTCGCTTCTCCATATCCCTGAAAAGCTCGAGAACAGACTCGAATTGGCCGTTCTGGCAGTACCCGTTGAGGAGGGCGCACCATGATATGGGATTCTTGTATGTCATCTGATCAAATACATTGCGCGAATGGGCGAGACAACCACACTTCCCATACATGTCTAATATGCTGCTCTCGACGAACACGTTCCCAAGAATTCCGGCTCGGACGACCTTCGCGTGGATTTCTCTTCCTTTCTTCAAGAATCCGAGGTTTCCACAGGCGGTCAATATCGAACCAAATATAAACCCGTCTGCGACGAACCCAATTTTCTCTTGCATCAAATAGAAACAACGCAGGGCCTCTTCATACCTGTCGTTCCTCGTAAACATCGAAATGACCGAAGTCCAACTCACGGAATCCGGTTCCGCCATTTCCTCGAACGATTGTAGCGCTTCATTCGAAGCGGAGTTCCTTCCATACATGTCAATGAGGGAACTGACAATGACCTCATTCGAAGCAAACCCGCGAAGCAACACAACCCCATGGAGGCACCTCCCAAGCTTGAGAGCTCCAAGAACCGCACAAGCCTTGATCGAGGAAGACAGAGTGAACGCATTCGGGTCGACCCCAGATTCAACCATCCTCTTAAAAGTGCGGAGAGACTCCTCCGGGCGGCCAAATCCGATGTACCCAGAGACCATCGAAGTCCATGACACGACATCTCTGTGGGGCAAATGTTCGAACAGTCTCTGGGTATCGGAGAAATCTGGGCAGAGCTTGAAGTAGACGGAGAGAAGGCTGTTTCCCACAAAGGGGTCTTCTTGGAGGCCTTTCTTGATGAGGGTGGAGTGGATTTGGAGGGCGGTTTGGAAAGACTGGGACTTGATGCACGTCTGAAGGAGAGACGCGTAAACCTTGGGTCGAACGGGGATTCTGTGTGGGTTTGTGAGATTGAGGAGCTCCAAAGCTTTGAATAGCGAACCGAAGCGGCAGTGGTGGAGGATTTCGGATTCATAGGACGACGGGAGAGCTTCTCTGATTCTTGAAATGGAGTTGCTCAAATGGTGTTTGGAGAACACCTTCATTTAAATCGACCCCAAGTTATGATGCGAGAAAACAAAGCCAATTATTATAATTTAAAATGATTTTGGTTTATATTTTGAGAAAAATCCGTTTAACTCCTGTAAACTGTCTGAAATCTATACGGCATCCTCACTTTTAACAAAATCTATACAACCCTCTGAAAACATCTATGTAAATCTAAATAGTTCCATGAGCTAAATTTTTGTTGACACGTGAGGAATGTTCTGCAAAACATATTATACATAAGATCTCTTACAATGTGTTGAAAATGCAAAAAATCTTCTATAAATGATAAATAATGATTTTACCTATCTGGATATGGTTTTATATTCTACTCAGAAGTGTAAAATCATTATTTATAGAGTATTTTTTGTATTTTTAATACATTGTAGGAGTTTTTTTGACATACTGTGTTTTCAGCTAGAGTTAACCAAACAGAATATTCCTCATTTAACAAAAAAAATTTAACTCGGTGGGTTATTTAGATTTACATAGGTGATTTCAAGGGGTTATATAGACTTTAGGAAAAATCAGAGGGTTATATGGATTTTGGGCAGTTCATAGGGAGTTATTTAGATTTTTTGCTTATATTTTTTATGTGTTTTTTTATGTAGATATGATAATTTGGACTTTTGCTATTTTTTACTATTTTATTTTGCATGTAGTTGAAACAACATTCATATTTTAGATTTCTTTGGGGTTAATCTGAATTAAATGTTTAATGGCTAGTTTATGTCTTCAATTTATCATAGAAATCTGTTACATCATTTGGTGATTATATGGTGTGAGATCATATTTTAATTTGTTTTTTTTTTCTCCATTGAAGCATCATTTGGAGTTTTATTGAACAGATTGAGTTGAGTAGTTAACTACTGAAGCCCCAGTTTCTCCAATTTTGCATTGGGATGACTAGTAAAATAGAGTAATAGGGAAGTGGAAGATAGAGAAGCTCAAGGGAAAATGCAGATGAATATAGAAAGGAAAGAGCACAGACTGAACAACAATAAAAATGCACGTAAATAATGTGAAAATAGAGGTAGGAGAGGAATATATGGTGAAAGTAATTAACACTTGCAAGGTACTTATATTTTGGAAGTTTTGGTTGTTGGTTTAGAAAAAAAAAAAAACTGGAACAGCAAACTATTTATGAAAGCTTTTGCTGGTTTTGGGTTCATTTAATTGACTTGAATGACGTTGTTTTGGCCAATTAGTAACCTGGGATCATTTCTGGGCATGCTGAGCTGAATCATTTGATATGGTTTTTGGCTTACTTGCTGACTACATTGATAACAAATTACTTTTACTTGATTTGGTCATTTTTGAGGGCCATGGTCTGTTGAGAACAGGCATAACTTCTTTTTCTTTCAGTCTCTGAAGCGCATAATTTTTTTAAAAATAAATCAAATGGTTTTCTGTGTCACTGGAGACTGGGGAACTAGGTCCTGTTAATTGTGTGTCATTTAGTTCAGGACTTCAGGGCTTGTATATGTCTTGACCTTAAAAATAATATTAAAAAAAATGAGTGAGAAGTTTCAAAAGGGTTTTCGAGTTGTCTCCTTCCACTGATAAAACATGTGATAAGTGTCAGTTTGTCTTGTTCAGGGGAATGAAAACAGTAAAGAGCCATTAACTATGAATGTGGCATGATACTGCACAAGGAAAAATTTGTTATCTTTTAATTGTTTGAGGTGGGACTATGAGAAAAGATCATGACCACTCTAGTTTGATGCCATTGACCTCATGGCTGGGTTTATTTGCAGCTGAGTATTTTTGTTGGTGTTTTTCTGATATGTTTGATGATGAATTATCATTTACATGCAAATTATATCATCAAAATGAAGTAGCATTGTGTTCATGAATGGTGTCCAAGCTTACACCCACAGAACATTTGAGCAATAAATCATTTAAAACTGATGGGAAACTTGAACTATGTCCAAAAATTATTTTTTATATGTGGTATATATTCTCGTAAATATTCCTCTCCCATTGCTAATGCTTCGCTTACAACACTTCATTGATTAATGCCACAACCATGTTTACTGATCTAAATCTAACCTTGTTAATTTCATATATATAGTCAATGTATGGCAAGAGAATTGTTGGATGCCTTGGTGGAGAAGGCGTTGAGTTTATCTTTTTTTGTAGGTTGTTAATGCGAGATTGAGGTTTAGGACAGCAGTTTATATACATTAATATCTTCATTATTTTGCATTCACCATACACTGTAATGATAAAGAAAAAGAATAACATATAACAAAATGTATGAAAATTGGGATTTGAGATGGGACAGGATTAGTTTAGGTCTTTTTAGAGTACTGGTGGGACAGGTTTGAAACAAAACATTTGAACTTGTCACAGATTTGATATGGAATTTTGTTTCCATAGCAAATTATCACAGAATGATATATAAATATATAATCAAAGAGAAATTCTCACAATAATTATGTTTCCCATATAGCAATTTACCACTACTTGATTTGTTAATTTCTATTTTTTTTTAAATAAATAAATGTTACTGGTATACAATTTGCTCAGCCCTAAACCCAACAATCCAATAGTCTACTGATCCTTCAAAACCACAAAAATCTTAATTTATCCACCCGAACCAATCAATAACCGTGGGTGCTTTAATAAAATTAATGAATGATTCATTACAATGTTAAATGAACCTTGTATATCTCTCCTCTCTTAATTTAATAATGGAAAAACTAAGTCTACAAATAAAGAGATGCCGCGAACACGATGTCTCGTTTAATCTTTGACACAGCTGCATCAAATTTGGACTCCAACTCTGTCTCTCCTATGGATTTTGACGCTTGAATCAGTTGCTGGAGGATTTCTTCTAATCTCCTGATTGCCCTAATCAAGCTGCCTTCAAACACCTGTGTGATGTCCATGATTTCATAGAACTTGGATCCCTTCGCCCACGCATACACAGCTTCCATGATATCCGGCCGGAAAGATTTCACAAAATTATCGACATCAATCTGGACCTGAAAAGAAGAGAGCGCAATCAATAAGAAGACCCACATTTGACTTGAATTATATCTTGCTCTAGAACATAACAAAAAGGAAAATGTTACACTTAGTCATTTATGTGATCACTTGCAGAACAAACTAGTCATTTATGTGATCACTTGCAGAACAAACAAGTTTTGGATATTTTTTTTAAAAGTATATACTTGTCTAATGAATTGAATGCATATATGTTTATGTTTTTCATAATAGAGTACATACTGACATGTATTGAGTTAGATGATGTGGTGCCAGCATTAGTGATTGAGAATATCAGCACCCTAACAAAAAAATCAGAGAGCATGTGCGGGTAACCGGTGCTTCTTGAGATATTTACACTGCTTGCATCAGAGGAGGCATCGCAATGGAAACCTTGAATTATGTGCACAAGTGTTGGGCTAACAATCCTTTTCATCACACTCAACCCTAATTATTAAAAGTTTAAAATAACTCTCCACTTAAAAGCCACCTGATGAACACATGGAAACATATCACAAGATAAAATTTATTGACCCGACAAAACTTCAATATAATTTTGCAATGCCCCATTGTCTGACAAACGGATTTTAGGTTGAAGAAATTGATGCTCATATCAATATAGATTTTCAATTAGGTTCTACAAATTAATCATTATACACAAAAGAAGGATGGAATAAGTTTACCTTGCACTCAAGCTGCACCTTGGCCACCCTCCTCGCTGTCTCTTGTAGCTGAGAGAAAAGCAGATCAAGCTCTTCTCTTGGTTTCTGAGCATTCTGAAGCTTTTCTTGCCACACAAAACAAGAGAGGAGAGCAACCATCTGTTCTACTTCTATGTCTTTTAACACCCCGCCAAACATAAGCTCGGTGAGGGTCAACTCTTCTGCGCTACTGATCTCACAAGCAACTTTCCCTTTCAATTCAACGACATCATCGACTGTGATATACCTGTAATCCATGCAACTCAGCATTTTAGTATAGAAGAATTATGTGAAAGAGATAGTGAAGCATGGAAAAAAAAAGAAGATAAGTATCACCCTCTGCTGCAAGTAAGAGACTACAGAATATTCTCAAAAGTTGACTTAAAACAAGTCCTAGTTGATGGCAAACTCTAGGCATTTGATGGCAAAACAATCAACATAATTAAAAGGACACAAGGAACCAAAACACTATTAACTTTATTTTCTACCCAAAACATTCAACTGATATATGAGCAACCTGAAAAGCATTACCCTAGCCTACGGAGCACCCTCTTTCGTGCCCTAAGTTCATCTTTGAAAGCCAATGCAGTGGAGGAACGCATCGCTCTCTTAACTGACTTGATCTTGGCTGTCAATTCTTGCTTCCTGTGTAAGACTTTGAGCTTTTCATTGATAAGAGGGGACTTCCGCACTTCATGTCTATCAAACAAACTTTCCAGAGCTTCAATACGATTTGCAGCTTTCCGGTATGAACTACTTTGAACCTGAATGTGCACGAGTATTATTTTTTAATAAAAGAGTTCCAGGAGCAAATGAAATGCCAATATAAGATTGTTTACCTTCATATCATCCTCAGGGTCCAATAAAGGCATACCATCCTTGGAAAATCTTGATATAACCTCTGAAACCTTCTTCAGAGTATTTTCCCGAGCCTCAAGAGGCAAAAGATCCTTTGGTATGTAGAGACGAACACTGCTTAAGCTATGAATCTGTTTGAAACAATTGTAGGAAATCATTAATATGAGCTTAACTTGTGGGAAATAAACTGAGGCATGTGAAATCTCTCTACATTATGGAGCTTGATTGGGTAATGGAGTTTGGGATCATAATGGACTTCAAACCCATCTCAGGTGCAAATGGAGCCTCTGATTTAGGTATCTGAGTGTCGAGACATTTTTCAAATTATTAATGGTTTTATTGCCTTCTAGTTTAGGGTTTCCTGTGTGTTTATATTTCAAAGAATATTTAGCATCGTGGGAAATTATAGTTTTACTGTTGGATGATTCATTGATTACTTGATTCCTACTCCATCTCTACTGTTCCTCCTCACTTCTTCCTCTTCTCTATTCTCCATCAATTTTTTTGATCAAAAGGAACAGATATTTTCCATTACTCTGCATCATTAAGTTTTCATCATTTCACACGTGAGATAAACTTTAGGCCAAATAATAATACTTCATGGATAAAATGAGAGATTTCCATGGAAAATGATGGTACCCTATTATTATTATCTATAACGTCTAATATGTCTCATATTTCAGTTTCAGCATCAGGTATTTAACACCCCCAAGACCCTGTCTCTCTTTCTAGGAAATTTCCTCCAATTTTGCAATAACGATACGGTTGGAGCTCCAACCTCTAGAAATGGAAAGCTTAAAATTCTTACCTTAGAAATAGGTAATGAGACAACTATAGGATCTCTATGAGCTTTTAGAGGAACAATCTTTATCGTTTTCTTTGTGCCACCATCCTTGTTCACCACACATCGTGTCAGAACATCAATGGTATAAGATGCATCTTCAGGTCTTTTTGCCGCATCATCTGGAGAAAGGACAGAGAAAAAATTAGTACAAGAAATTTCCAAACCCACTGAAGGAAAGATATGTAACTAATAACTATAAGACCAAGGTGATACTTCAAAAATCACATCTTCTTAATCAAGCAATGTATGACCCTGATTTATTTTACCATCCACATGGGCAAGGATTATATGATCTGGATAGCATTTTCTTACCTTCGGCAAGGCCTTTCACTCTTTCGAAATTGATTATAACTCCCCATGTAACCTGGTCCTCGATGGAGAAAGATGGGCCACTTTCATCATCTTTTGTGCATTGGATACACACAACTCTGCCAGGCTGCAGGAATGGCAAGCAATACTTGGGGGAGAAAACAATATCGCGAATGTCATTTTTCAAACTCTTGTACTGCTCCAATAGGTTGTAATAATCCTTCAAACTTTCCTCATCTTCAATAAATATGGAATTTCTCTCTTCTTCCAATTCCTTTACTTGTTTCTGCAAACATAATACAATAAAGTGAGGCTACATTTCACTTCTGAAGGATTTTTTTTAACCATTAATTCATGTCAACTAACCTCAAGAGCAGGAAGGGCACGGTCTGACTGAAACTGATAAAATGAACTCCTAAGCAGATTTTCTGGATCACCATCTTCACAACGTATTTGGTTCAAGAGCATGTTATAACTTAAGTGAAATGCACTGCATTCAAAAAATTATATTATGTGAATGTAAATAGATGAACACCAATAGCATAATAAAAAAGGAAATGATCAGAATCCATATTTTTACTGGAAAATTGGAAAATACATAACAGGAGGCAATTGTAACCATGAAATAAATTCTAAAGCATGTTCTTTAGACAGTGGAGAAATTCTACAACACCAAAAAGCAACCAAATTTGAGAACAAGTTTCTAAGTGCCCAAGTAAACTTAACTTTTTGTTTTTCCAAATGGTTGGTATCAACCAAATTCTATTCACTAATTGGTCTTATTGACATTGGCTTAGACCCAAAACAAGCTTCTTACAAGAGCAACGAAAGAACAAAAGGGGGCCCATCCTATAAAAGGATTTTATACACCTGAAAACGAAGTGCTAGTGGACATCCTGGGATAACCATTATAACAAACAAACACTAGGTTCATATGCACATAAAAGAGTAAAGTACATGAGATCAATCTCTCAAGAAAAGTACAACGCAAAAGGATTTTTATTTTAAAAAAAAATCAAAACCATAGTTGACAGAGGAAGCAATGCAATATATCTGAAATGCATTTCATTGAAGAAATCATTTTACAATGTGGTATTCAATTAAATGTGGCTAATAAAATGTAAAGTAATTTTCTTGTATTTTCCTTGATGTGAGATGTTTTTTCAACTAATTGCAACTTACATTGCATCATCACAACTGAGGTAGGAGAGAGAGACTAAATACTTCTTCAGGCCTTTGTTTTTATGGAAAATCATGTACTAGAACTTTAAGTTTATAAATTCAACATGGAAAATACAAATAAAGTATAATCACCTCAATAGTGAATTTGCTTAAAAAAATAGAAAAGTGAGAATCACAGTATTTTAAGGGAAAAAAATCATAAAATGCAACATAAAATAAGCTCTCAAATGCTTATGGTAGCTTCCCCAGATTTCCATTTTTACCTGTTTAAACAATCAGCACTTCCTTTCACCATCATTTTAGCAGTGGATGGCTCCATTTTTTCATCCACCATGAGAATACAAATCCCACGGTCATCGATTCCACGACGGCCAGCACGACCGCTCATTTGTATATATTCTCCACTAGATATCCATCTGAACTTATCCCCATCAAATTTGCGGACATTTGTGAAGACCACAGTTTTTGCAGGCATGTTGAGACCTATGCTGAATGTTTCTGTGGCAAATAAGCACTAAAAGAAAGGGTCTCAATCTCTGAATAATTTTAAAACCATCAACAAATGGATGCAGTGCAAGCTAACCAAGCAACAACAAAAACCTAAAATATGGTAGCTTAGATGGCAAGGTGTTAGAGAAGAGAAAAAGAACCGGGCATACATTATTTCTTTGTTTCCTTTTCTTTTTCTTTTTTAAAGAGTGTGTCATCAAATGGACATATAAGAAGACCAGTTACATAATTTGGGATGCAGGGTGAGACTGCTCAGGATGAAACTCATTAATGGGTAAATCAAGGGGCAACAATCAAGAAGAGGTCCTGTTCAAGAAGGGGTCCATTTCATTTAAGAAATGTTGGTGGATGGCCTACCTCATTAAAAAAAAACATTCAAGAAGAGGTAATTGTGTTTATTGGGGTGGGTTTTTTAAAAAAACTTAAGCTTCATAGTAGTTTGGTAAGGGCAGCATAATGATGCTGGTGCATTCTTGAAAAAAAATATATATACTTATGCAAATAAATAAAAATAAATACCAACCTTGAGAAGTCCCTCCTGGAATAATATTTCAATCACTTCCTTCAAAATTGGAAGCAAACCAGAATGGTGGACACCAATCCCACGTTTCAGGAGAGGAAGCATGTTTGTGACCTGGAATTTATGGAAGATTATCATGTATATAATAATTGAAGTACTTACCGATGTTGAAGAAATATTGCCAAAAATCAGAGAAATAAAAAAAAATGAATGATATGCAAAAACATTACACAAATATGAAAATGAATCTTGCCTGTGGCAACTTCTTATCATCATCTGAGAGCATATCCATTGCACTCCAGAATATGGTTTCTATGTTCACTTTCTCATCCTCCTCATTGAGATCCATCTTAGCCATCTGAAGAGCAGTGGAAGAATTGCATAAGCAACCTCAGGACCTCAGTAGTTATCTACTATATAAGCATTTAAAAGGAAGAACCAACTGCCTCTTCAAGAAAGATAGAAAAAGTCTATAAAACTAGAAATCCAACATCAGAGCTCAGAAGCATTGGGCTCAATAGTCCAATACTATTGGACTAGAAACACAAATCCTAGTTTATAATATGATGCATGAAAAGGAAAAATCCAATACCGGTTTATATGGAAACTTAGGCGGTTATTAGAAGAAGCCTCCTAGTACTTACTACTTCCAGAAAAAAAAATTACATTGTCACAACTGAGGGAAGAATTAGTTTCACCTGCATTGCCAAAAGTTCACATTCCCTTTTGCTGAAGCTGAAAAGTATAACTGGATCATACTGTCTCTGGATTATCATCTTTACCATCTTAAAGATGTCAGTTTCTTCACCAGATCTACCTACTATCAACCCCTTCTGCCACTTCCCACTCTCCTTCCTCTTGTTCCCTTCCTTTTCTGGAACAAGTGCATTTAGTGCCTTCTGAAAGCTATCCTCTCTAAATTTACCCTTCTCATCCACTACCAAATATAACCCATCCCCACCTGAAGGAAAAATATAATGCTGCAGTGGAGTGGGTCTGTAATCCGTATAAACTATGTGACAAGGCTGACGATGGACCTGCAAAATGATCCCCTTACCAGTTAAGCAGGAAAAATTACCTACAAACAAGTCAATTTAAATGGTATTCCTTTGGAAATCAAAAGTAATTACAATGTCAATGTATCAAAAACCTTTGCAACCCAATCAGCAAACTCCTTTGCATTGGGCACGGTAGCCGACAAGAACACGAACCGCACATTCTTGGGGGACATTACAATACTCTCCTCCCAAACAACCCCTCTCTCGCGGTCACGCATGTAGTGCACCTCATCAAATATAATCCAAGCCACTTCCCTCAAAATCTCTGACCCCTTGTATTGCATGCTCCGCCAAATCTCCGTCGTCATCACCTAAAAAAACACCAACAACATCAAAACCACCTCAATAAAGGAGAAGATAAACAACCAAAAAAATTCAATTTTTTTCCCTTCACCCACCAAGCAAGAAGCATTGGGTTCAATAGTCACATCACCAGTCATCAACCCAACATCAGAAAACTCTTCCTTGAACTCCCTGTACTTCTGGTTGCTCAACGCCTTTATCGGGGACGTATATATGACCCTCTGATTGTCGCGCAGAGACATCGCAATCGCATACAGTGCCACGACAGTCTTCCCTGCCGAAGTGTGCGCCGAAACCTATTCAATAGAAGACCCAACACGGATTCCTTTAAAAAGGCGTCACCTTTATGAACAAATTAGGGTTATGTGGGGACTGACCATGACGGATTCGCCGCTGTCGAGGCATTTGATGGCCTCCGACTGGAAGGGGTCGAGGGAGAAGGCGAATTCCTTCGCCGAAGGTTTCGGAGTCTGGCGGACGGTGGCGCTGGTTTTGGGCGCCACGTATCCTTCCGGGTAGGAGACATCGTGGACGCACGCGACAGGTTCGCCGTCGACGTTGAGGGTGGCGGCGGCGGAAGCGGCCGAGGGGGGAACGTCGTCCATGTTGGATTTCTTCGGCGGGAGGCCGTCGACGGTGGGATTTGACGGGGACTTCCTCTTAACGGACGACATGGGAGCGTTTGAGAGAGCGAGAGCGAGAGCGAGAGCGAGAGAGAACCTAAAACCCTAACGAAAACCCTAATGAAAATTGAAGGAAGAACCCCTAATACACGTGTAATGTGGGGTTGAAAATAAATTAATATATATATTTATTTTTATTTATTTATAGATTTTTAAGACACAAACACAAAATTGTTGTATATATGAATATACATCACTATCATACAAGTATTAAAAATATATGATATGTAATGTATCATCATATACAATGTTAGACCTTGATTCTCAAAGGAGGATGTGTCTCTATAACCACTAACCACTAAGACATAAGATATTTTTATTTTATAAAAAATAGATTAAAATAACATTTAGAAATATATTTTAATTGATTTTGTTTTTGTAAGAATAAAATTAACTCTTTATGATCATACTTTTTCTCAAAAGTTTTTTCTGTGAACATAAAAATATGAGCATTTAAGAAAATAGACATTTAGCCTCAACTATTATTTGGTTACCCCACTTTAAAGAAAAGAGAAGATGAAAGAAAGAGACAAGGTCGAGAAGGGTGGCAGCGAGGCAGGGATAGCTGGCCGCCCTCCTCTGCCCACTACCTGTGACTCTCTTCTCTCTCTCTCTCCCTTTCCTTCTGCCATCCGCCACTTTCTCCACCCATCACCCCCGTGCTCCACTACCCGATGTCCTCTCTTTCCACCCCTCCTCTTTTTTTCTTTGTTCTTTTCTTCACCATAAATTTAAAATCTAAAATGGGATGGAAGTAACACCCTCTTTGAGAAATCTAGTAAATCCAATCAAAAATAGAAAAAACAAATTTAAACCCATCCTAATACTCAAACCCAAAGAGGTCAATCAAAACGAACTCATCGCATTTTGTTTGGGGTTGGGTCAAATTCGAGTATAACTTTAAAATTGTCGCACAACCATTTCCTATTTCAGGGGCACCAAAACCAAAGTATATAAAGCGAATGTATGGGAAATGGTGAAACACTATATAAAAGATTGGGGTACAGTTCTCGTCGAAGCAAGTTTCATTGCCTTTCTTGTCTCATTTCCTTTCCTATTGGCTTTCTACATGTTACTGTAAATATCTCTTTTACGAGCTCACCAGCGATGGGGTCCTTATGTAGCCTCTTTATGGGCTATATTTTGTATGTTTTTACTGTTTTGGGCATTCCCTTTCATAATATAACTGAGGTTGACAAATTTTTTTTCAAAATTGTCAGTTCAAAAAATTTGAACCTCGTAATAGTCTGTCTCGTATGAAAAAACATATAGATGAAAATAAGGGACATTAATAGACAAATAAAACTATAAAAGTGAGATTTTATAGTACAATTAAATTGAAGAATTCAAATTTCATATTAAATATCAAACGATTCAAAACTAATCGAAACATTTAAATTTACAATTCCCTGCATCAGATTCTGGACTCCTGTCACCTAACCCCTTAACCCAACCCCAGACAAAATTGGGTTCAGATTGCTCAAGTTCAAATTCAGGTTAGAACCCTAACCTGGCCCCATCCAAAAGTTGGATTGGCATGCTTCATGTCAACTCATTCTATTTCTACTCCTATTCCAACAATTCAAACCAATCAAACTGCACTGCTCCATCCAAATTAAAGACAATGCCAACCAAACACAAAAGTGGAATAAGAGCCAGTTATTCAATAACAATTCTATTCAACCAATCTGTTGGAGATAAAGAACACATGAACAGGTCATCCAGATTCAACATATATGATAGACAATCAGTCAATTTCATTGGAGTCTTCTATACAACTCAAATGACAGTCTTCTGTGTTTGCACTATTGCCCTAATTACACACAGAATGGCAAACTTCTTGAATTCATTCGAGTTGCTTCGAAAGGAACTGAACCAGTTGGATGAATTATTATTCCATGGCCTGAAGTAGGAAATTCGTGTGACCAGGCGTCCATATCAATGATGAAGTCTCATCTCCAAGTGCTGCTAAACATACGTTGAGAGTGGACGTCAATATTCACAATGGGTACCAACAATTGATCATTCACAATTCATTGAAACTGTTTTTTTTTTTTTTTTTTTTGAGACAAAAAGTCACAATCACTAGTAATCATTAGTGTTTATCATCATCATCATAATGAGTTTTCCTAAAATAAATTTTGATAACTTCATGAAATCTTATCACTGAAAATCTACAGATTATCAAATGATTCTGTATTTCCATCCAAGTCATTCTTACCTCAAAAAAAAAAAAAGTGGTCCACTTCATCGTGACAGGTACACCAATTATCATAACAGAAGGAATTATTTGGTCATTGGGTTATTATTTCTTAAACAGATGTCATGGCAGGTAAAAAAAACAAAACCTGATTTTTTATTACTTTTTTCTTCTTGAGATAATCACTTTGTACAGCAGAGTTGTTACTAAAAAAGAAAAAATAACTCACCGAGTGGTGTGTATTCGGGTATCCTGATGGATGTTGGACAGGATTTTCTTGCATTGAGTGGGTTGTGAGCAGTACGCAAGCCATTTGCACAATCACGAGGCTGGAAAGGAAAATTTTAAAAATCAACATGACTGAATTCTAAAATAACATAGCATACTTCAAAATTTTGAGGGGAAACATGTAATATTTATATTGATTCAACTTGTTTCTAACAGTAACTCATCCAAGAATATGCAATGCATTTACTACTGCTGCTGTACTGCAAGGCATGGATTATTCATTGAGGGATATTTATTTAGTATGTTAAACTGTTGATCCTGAAAACCTCGAACCTATTTATAATTTGAAATAAACCATTGAAGCATCCATATTAGTCCAATGACATTGCAATTCCAATAGGTCCTATGTGTGTGTGTGTGTGGGGGGGGGGGGGGGGAATGCAGTCTGTACCTTGAAATCCTTAGTGAAGCATAGATAAAGTTCCTCCACTGCACCATGCGAGCAAGCCAGTGAGGGTGATGCCCCAAAAGCTTTTGTAATGGTAGACACAATCTCTCCCAATGGGTATTTGTCAGCATTAGTAGCTCGGAAACCAGCATCATCTAAAACTTTCTGGTGACACAGACAGAAATTCACAGTAAGAGGAAATTAAAGCTAGAAACAAAGTCAACATGTATAAGAAACAAAGTTTCATAGAAGAGTTGGACTCAACCAAGTTATGCCTTGAGAATGAACTCACATTGGAAGCAGAAAGCATTGGATTATAGATATGAAGTTCTACCCAACTCACCCAGGAGCATGGATTACAATTTGCATGTGATCACATGCACATTTAATTATGAAACTAAACAGATAACTTCATGCATTATAAATCTATAACCCTTTTATGCTTAATTGTACCTCAATTGTTAATAATAGTTTTTTTTGGTGGGGAAATCCTCAAAGTTCTTAAATAAATATTTCGCCACAATAGTTTATGTTCACCTTTTTCTGAAGTCTAAATATCCCTGCACGTGAACGAGACTTGATAAAAATCCAAGGCTTTGATTTAATAATATACCATGGCATCAAGCATTTGAGACATCAACTAGAAATTGAATTCTGGGTGTACCCTGACTTCCTCAGGGAAGGTTTAAAAATATCATAGAGAGACTGAGAGTAAGGAAAGACAAAGGCAAATTCCAAGTTCCAAAGACAAATCAATTGGATCTTCTGCTTAATAACACCATTTTTTAATTTTTGGAAAACATCAGAACAAAACACATTTTCTACAAGTTAGTTATTATTTTAAGAAATGTTCCAATAAACATGACAGCAAAACACACAAAGTTCAGGATACGTACCGTGATATTATATTTCATGTAGAGGTTCAGAGTTTTAGAAAAATAGTCGTACTCATCTGTTACTGATGGGGAGGAGCAGGTTCCATGTTTTTCTGAAAGATATGGAATCAACTTATCATGAACAGAAAAGGCAGGCTTTTATATCCAATAATATAAAAAATCTCACATGAAGAAAATAATTGAATATTGAATGATGATACACACTTGAAATGGAAAAAATGACTACTCATTTAAGATCCAGTGGGTCAAGAAAATTTCAACAATAAAAAGAATATGTTCTCCAGATATTCTCAGCTGCATATTTATGTAAATCGCTTCGTAAAAACTTTCTAACTACAAAACAACCTGAATAGATCTATATGCTTCATCTGACAAGAAAAACTACTGAGCATAAATCATACCCCAAAAATTCCTCTCAAATGCTTTTTTTTTTTTTGATAAAGTGGTAGGTGGTAGGCCATCTACCTAATTGTATTAAGTACTAACCCAAAGTGGAATAAATCATAGAAACCCTTTTGGCCAAAGCAGGAGAGAAAACAATTCCTCTCAAATGCTTGAAGTTCAAGATTTAAAATTGTTGTATTTAAGGACTTGAGAATTAAATGACAAGCAAATAGAATCATTGGTAATTTTGGATTCAACAGGGAGTTCACAAAATTTTTGTGAACATTAATATAATAATAAAGCTATGCATAGCCATTGGTCCGTATATATGCCAAAGCCATCATCTGAATGTCTAAATTCAGAATCTGAAGTATAACTCATTCACATTAAGAAATCTAAAGAAAAAGCGTGAAAAATTGAAATAAATATGGACCAATTATATATTTATGTTGTGGTTGAATTAACAAAGTTCCTTTTATTTTAAATAACTAAAGGAGCAATCTTATTAATAAAAGAATTCCCCAGCATAAAGGAGAATTAAACAAGGTCCTGTAAGAGATTTACCCCACTGCCCAGCAAATGCAGTGAAAGAATGCGCAGAAGCAGCAAGTAGACATGAAAAAATAATAGTTAGAGGTGCTCGATCAATAAAACCAAAAAATCATAAAATAAACTTCTGGAATTCATAGCTACCTCATGCCCCCAGAACAAACCCTTTCCACCATGGCAAAGAGAAGCAGAGCTACAGCTCAAAGAGGGCCAATACTTAACAAGCAAAGGCATCAGTGAGGAAATCTGTGGACAAATAGAAGAAATGACATAAATTAACCAAGACACGAATAAATAACAATATCTAGAAAGAAAGAAAAAAAGACACTTTGCTTGGTTGAATCAAACACCTTTTTTACATCAAAATCAGACCGGCTACAGCACGCTGGCCAGGTTCCATCATTGTAATCTGCCCAGAGCCCATCTATAACAAAGGTTTGCCATGTAAAGTTAGATGACTAAAAGAAATGCTCACAGATGCAATCTCAAACATTGCTCTATAAGCCTACCAGGCTACCACTATAGGAAATGAAAGATTCTCCATGTTTACATATAACGCAAAGAGAAATTTAAAAGGGTTTCACGGTGGGACATCTTTTCTTAATCAGGTATATTAATAATGAAAAGCTCTGTGTATGGATTTTAAAATCTATAAATCAAACTTTAGAAATACATTTTAAGTTTGAAAATTATCAAAACTATCAATATGTAGAAGTAAACTTGACCCCGTAAAAATAATTTTAAACATTCAATGCTCTTATTTTGGTGTGCTCCAACATTCTATCATGGCTAGTTGTTATAAAAAAAAAACCATGCAGAACACTATTGTTGGAAAATTGGATTAGACAGCCTTCGATGTTATCAGCTAGTTGAAATGTGGTTTCTCCATGCACATATGATATAAAAAAATCTCATCAAACATGAATAAAGTCTAATACACTGGTGTCAAGACCACTACAAAATTTACATACAAAAGAAACTTAGATGAGAGGGGGTCCTCATGGTGTAATACTTACGGATTGTGAACTCCGACAGAGGATTAGATCTGCAGAAGCAAAAACAACAATAAATTTAAAAAACCAGAATCAGTTTCTTCCTACATAATGATGATGAAAAATGAGTCTAGTACACACTAAAAAACAAAAAAAAATGAATCCATATAATGGATGCTTCAAAATTACCTAAAAGTCTCACCTTTGATAAGTCTACATATAAACAGAGTAAAAAAAAGGGTTTTTTATTTTTTAGTCCCTGTAAACTATGTGATTTAGTGATCGATTCCTCATTTCTTCATATTATAGTTTAAGTCTCTATATTTAATGGGTACGTTTCTTATTAGTCCCTGGGAGGGACTAAAAAGAAATCCAAACAAAAAAAAAGATTTCCCATCAAGATATACACAGAGAATGAAAACCACAAAATTCAAATACTTTAAGACCCCGTTTGGTTCGTGTCATTCTGAGATGATTCTATGTAAGATAAACAGGAAAGTGTATAAAATCCAGTGTTTGGTTGATGGTAATTGTGGGCCCCACTAGAATTAAAATCCATCTATGTGAGAAAATAGGGTGGAATCATATTCCTATGCTTTGTGGTGATAATCTCAAATTCCACAAGGAATCCTAAATTAGATTACTATTATACATTTTACAAATTAATGAAATTACTATGTATATCCCTTCTAAAATAAATAGCATCCTCTTCTTTTTTTTCCTACCACCCATATAATGGGTTATATAGTCATTTTGATTTTTTAAATAAAAAGTTATGCTATAATTTTTATATGTGATGTGAAAAATCTTAACTGTGTATTATATATTAATTTATATTTTTAAATTTAGTTTTTATTTTTGTATATGGGTTTAGATATTATTATAATTGGTATAATATGTGATGTGGGTTTAAGTCTAAAACAATACCTCCGAATCCTAACTAATAAAATTGGTTATTTAGTTTTCAGGGGAGTTTATAATATTCAACTGATTTAAAAAAATTACTATTATTATATGTTTAATTACATAATTGTTTATTTTATTTATTTGTATTCATTAAATATTTATAAAAATATTATTCTTTTATTATTATTGTGATATAGATAAATAAATAAATTTTACAAGTATATATATAATAGTAAGGGTATTTTAGACATTTAAATCAAATTCCTTATCATTTTCTATGTACGAACCAAACACTTGAATGATTCTTTGGAGAAATCCACTAGAGAACAAATAGTTTCATGAAATTAGGATTCCTGGTAATATAATTTCTCGTAAACTGATTCTTGGTAAAGTAATTCAACCTGAAAAATGACACCAACCAAATGGGGCCTAAATACATGACATACCCAATTGAGAGAATATGCATTATCAGGTCAACAAATAAAGCATAGACAACAGTTTAAACTAAACCCAAAATCAATCAAACAGTACAACACACATCAACCATCTAAATCAATACAAAATCAAATCTTCAGCATCAACAAATAATCCCCAAGAAAAATCAAAACAAAGCCTAAAAGAACAAAACAAATCCGACCCACATCGTCAAAACAAAATTTTTATGGAGACAGAGAGATCAATAGATTACCTTCGACAGCATCCGTTCTTTGGGCAGCAATGGCGGGTTCTGTGGCAGATGCTGCCCGGCCATTGAAGGGCCAACGTGAAGTAATCGAACTCCCTCGAAGCCCCACAGAGGGGCAGAACCGAAAGAGAATTCAAAGCAGTAAAGAAGACGAGGAGGAGGAGAGAGAGAGTGGGTTTTCCCGTAACAGACGCCATTACAGCTTCACCTCCCACAAAAACAAATACAAAAAGAGAGATCTTTTGTTGCACAAGACGTGACGTAAATGGGGAGACCTTTTTAGTTTTTAACAAACAGATTGGAGAGTCCATCACGACCGTTGATTCGATGTTATTTAAAAGGAGGTCGAATTCAAGTATAACTTCAAAATTGTCACTTAAAAATATTTGAACCCCGTAACAGTCTGTCTCTCACGTAGAGAAAATTAAAGATGAAAGTAAGGGACATCAGTGGAGAGAGAATAGACAAATAAAACTATAAAAGTGAGATTTTAGAGTACAATTAAATTGGACAATTCAAATTTCATATTAGAGATCAAACGATTCAAAATTAATAAAAACATTTAAATTTACAATTCACTACATCATATTCTAGTTGATCTCGGGTTATCCAACCCCTCAACCTAAACTCACACAAAATTGGAGTCAGATTGCTTTAGTTCAGGTTAGAACCCTAACCTGGGCCCATCCAAAAGTTGGATTGGCATGCTTCATGTCAACTCATTCTATTTATATTCCTATTCCAACAATTCCAACCAATCAAACTGCACTGCTCCATCCAAATTAAAATCAATGCCAACCAAACACAAAAGTAGAATAAGCGCCGGTTATTCAATAACAATTCTATCAACCAATCTGTTGGAGATAAAGAACACATGAACAGGTCATCCAGATTCAACATATATGATAGACAATCAGTCAATTTCATTGGTCTTCTATACAACTAAAATGATAGTCTTCTGTGTTTGCACTATTTTCCCTAATTACATACAGAATGGCAAACTTCTTGAATTCTTTTGAGTTTCTTCGAAAGGAATAACTGAACCAGTTGGATGAAGTATTATTCTACAGCCTGAAGTAGGAAATTCGTGTGATCAGGCGTCCATATCAACGATGAAGTCTCATCTCCAAGTGCTGCTAAACATGTGTTAAGAGTGGATGTCAATATTCACAACAATTGAACATTCTCAATTCTTTGAAACCATATATATATATAATTTTTTTTTTGAAAAAAAAAATTCACAATCACTAGTAATCATTAGTGTTTATCATCATCATCATGAGTTTTCCTAAAATAAATTTTGATAGCTTCATGAAATCTTATCACTCATTCTTACCTCAAAAAAAAAAAAAAAAACTGTGGTCCACTTCATCGCGATAGTACACCAATTATAATAACAGAAGGAATTTTGGTCATTTGGTTATTGTTTCTTAAACAGATGTCATGGCAGGTAAAAAAAAAATTGATTTTTTAAAAAACTTTTTTCTGCTTGAGATAATCACTTTGTACTTAATTCTGCATCAGCAGAGATTGTTACTAAACCAAGAAAAGATAACTCACCGAGTGGTGTGTATTCGGGTATCCTGATGTATGTCGGACAGGATTTTCTTGAATTGAGCGGGTCGTGAGCAGTACTCAAGCCATTTGCACAATCACGGGGCTGGAAAGGAAAATTTTAAAAATCAACATGACTGAATTCTAATCCAAGAATAACATAACATGCTTCAAAATTTTCAGGAATGTTTATGCTGATTCAACTTGTTGCTAACAGTAACTACTCCCAGCATATGCAATGCATCTACTACTGCAGTACTGCCAGGCATGGATTATTCATTTAGGGATATTTATTTAGTATGTTAAACTGTTGATCCTGAAAGCCTCGAACCTATTTATACTTTGAAATAAACCATTTTTTTTGGTGGGTGATTTGAAATAAACCATTGAAGCATCCATGTAAGTCCAAAATGACATTGCAATTCCAATGGGTCCTATTGGGGGGGGGAGGGATGCAGGCCGCACCTTGAAATCCTTAGTGAAGCACAGATAAAGTTCCTCCACTGCACCATGTGAGCAAGACAGTGATGGTGGTGCCCCAAAAGCTTTCGTGATGGTAGACACAATATCTCCCAATGGGTATTTGTCAGCATTAGTAGCTCGAAAACCAGCATCATCTAAAATTTTCTGGTGACACAGACAGAAATTCACAGTAAGAGGAAATTAAAGCTAGAAACAAAGTCAACATATATAAGAAACAAAGATTCATAGAAGGGCTGAACTCAACCAAGTTATGCCTTGAGAATGAACTCACATTAGAAGCAGAAAGCATTAGATAATAGATATGAAGTTCTACCAAACTCACCCAGGAGCATGGACATACAATTCGCGTGTGAGCACATGCACATTTAATTATAAAACCAAACAGATAACTTCATGCGTAATAAATTCATAACCCTTTATCCTTAATTGTACCCCAATTATTAATAATAGTTTTTGGTGGGGAATTCCTAAAAGTTTTTTAAAAAAATTCCTCCACAGTTGTTTATGTTCACCTCTTTCTAAAATCTAACATCCCTTGCACATGAAACGAGGGTTGATAAAAATCCAAAGCTATAACTTAATAATATACCATGGCATCAAGCATTTGAGACATCAACAGAAATTGAATTCTGGGTGTACCCTGACCTCCTCAAGGAAGATTTAAAAATATTATAGTGAGAGTGAAGATTCCAGGTTCCAAAGACATCAATGGGATCTTCCGCTTAATAACACCATTTTTAAATTTTTGGAAACATCAGAACAAGACACATTTTCATCACTTATTATTATTATTTTAAGAAAGGCTCCAATAAACATGACAGCAAAGCACACAAAGTTCAGGATATGTACCGTGACATTATATCTCATGTAGAGGTTCAGAGTTTTAGAAAAATAGTCATACTCATCTATTACTGATGGGGAGGAACAGGTTCCATGTTTTATTGCAAGACACAGAACCAATTTACCATGAACAGAAAAGACAGGCTTGTATATCCAATAATAAAAAAAATTCTCACATGAAGAAAATAATTGAATATTGATTGATGATAGACACGTAAAAATGGCAAAAATGACTACTCATTTAAGATCCAGTGGATCAAGAAAATTTCAGCAATAAAAAGAATATGTTCTCCAGATATTCTCAGCTGCAGATTTAGGTAAATCACTTAGCCGAAAACTTTCTGACTACAAAATAACCTGAATAAATCTATCTGCTTCATCTGACAAGAAAAACTACTGAGCATATGTCATACCCCCAAAATTCCTCTCAAATGTTTTATTTTATTTTATAAAGTAGTAGGTGGCTGGCCATCTACCTAATTGTATTAAGTACTAACCCAAAGCGCAATAAAACATAGAAACCCTTTTGGCCTAAGCAGGAGAGGATCTAATTCCTCTCAAATGCTTGAAGTTCAAGATTTAAAATTATCGGATTTAAGGACTTGAGAATTAAATGACAAGCAAATAGAATCTTAGATAGTTTTGGATTCAACAGGAAGTTCAAAAAAAATTTGTGAGCATTAATAATAAAGATATCCATAGCCATTGTTCCCTATATATGCCAAAGCCATTATCTGAATGTCTAAATTCAGAATCTGAAGAATAACTCATTAATATTAAGAAATCTAAAGATAAATTGTGAAAAATTGAAATAAATATTGACCAATTATATTGTAGTTGAATTAAAAAGTTCCTCTCTTATTTTTTTTTGAAAGAACTTAAGGAGCAATTTTATTAATGAAAGAACACCCCCCCCCCCCGCATAAAGGAGAATTAAACAAAGTTCTGTAGAGAGATTTACCCCACTGCACGGCAAATGCAGCGAAAGAATGCGCAGAGCAGCAACACAACATGAAAAAAAAATAGTCAGGGGTGCTCGGTCAATAAAACCAAAAAATTATAAAACAAACTTTTGGAATTCATAGCTACCTCATGCCCCCAGAACAAACCCTTTCCACCATGGCAAAGAGAAGCAGAGCTACAGCTCAAAGAGGGCCAATACTTAACAAGCAAAGGCATCAGTGAAGAAATCTGTGGACAAATAGAAGAAAGGGGGGCATAAATTAATCAAGACATGACTAAACAACAATATCTAGAAGAAGAAAAAAAACACTTTACTATGGTTGGATCAAACACCTTTTTTACATCAAAATCAGACCGGCTACAGCATGCCGGCCAGGTTCCATCATTGTAATCCGGCCAGAGCCCATCTATAATAAAGGTTTGCTATGTTCTGTTAGATGACTAAAAGAATTGTTCACAAATGCAATCTCAAACATTGCTCTATAAGCCTACCAGGCTACCACTACAGGAAATGAAATACTCTCCGTTATTATATATAATGCGAAGAGAAATTTAAAAGGGTTTCACGGTGGGACATCTTTTCTTAATCAGATCTATTAATAATGAAAAGCTGTGTATGGATTTTTTTTTTTTTTGACGAAAAAATCTGTATGGATTTTAGAATCTATAGTTCTAACTTTAGCTTCATATTAAGTTTGAAAATTATCAATATTGTCAATATGTAGAAGTTAACTTGACCCAGTAAAAGTAATTTTAAACATTCAATGCTCTGATTTTGGTGTGCTCCAGCATTCTATCATGGCTAGTTATTATAAAAAAAATGCAGGAGGACACTATTGTTAGAAAATTGGATTCGACAGCCTTCAAATTTATCAGCTAGTTGATATATGATTTTCTCTATGGACAAATGATATAAAAATCTCATCAAACATGAATAAAATCTAATACATTGGTGTCAAGAGCAAGACCACTACAAAATTTACATGCATAAGAAATTTAAAATGATGAACGGGGGTCCTCATGGTGTAATACTTACGGATTGTGAACTCTGACAGAGGGTTAGATCTGCAAAAACAAAGACAAACAATAAAATTTAAAAACCAGAATCAGTTTCTTTACTTATTCCTACATAATGAAGATGAAAAATGAGTCTAGTACACACAAAAAAAAAATGAACCCATTATACTGGATGCTTCAAAATTACTTAAAAGTCTCACCTTTGATAAGTCTACATATAAACAAAGAGTGAAAAAAAAATTCCAATCAAGATATACACAGAATGAAAACCACACAATTCAAACACTTTAAATATAACATACCCAATTGAGAGAATTTGCATTATCAGGTCAACAAATAAAGCATAGACAACAGTTTAAATTAAACCCAAAATCAATCAAACAGTACAACACACATCAACCATCTAAATCAAATACAAAATCAAATCTTCAGCATCAACAAATAATCCCCAAGAAAAATCAAAACAAAGCCTAAAAGAACAAAACAAATCCGACCCACATCGTCAAAACAAAATTTTTATGGAGACAGAGAGATCAAAAGATTACCTTCGACAGCATCCGTTCTTTGGGCAGCAATGGCGGGTTCTGTGGCAGATGCTGCCCGGCCATTGAAGGGCCAACGTGAAGTAATCGAACTCCCTCGAAGCCCCACAGAGGGGCAGAACCGAAAGAGAATTCAAAGCAGTAAAGAAGACGAGGAGGAGGAGAGAGAGAGTGGGTTTTCCCGTAACAGACGCCATTACAGCTTCACCTCCCACAAAAACGGGCAATTAACAAAAACAGCCCCGCTGAAACGAATATTTACAAAAATAGCATATGTCGGCGAATATTTGCAAAAAATAGCACTGATACTGTTCCAAACTGGAGGCGCCATCCTTTATATTTTCATACCCCAAATTTTAACATTTTTTACACTGGAGGCGCCATATATATATGGCGCTTCCTTTTCAAAAACTGATTCCAAAGGAGGCGCCGTATATATATGGCGCCTTCTTTTCAAAAACCGATTCTAAAGGAGGCGCCGTAAATATATGGCGCCTCCTTTTCAAAAACCGATTCCAAAGGAAGCGCCGTATATATATGGCGCCTCCTTTGTACTGATTCCACTCCTGCCTAGCTAGTAACACTTGTGTTTTTTATATTAGATAGACCTGTAAAGAAAACAGTTTATATTTAACAACATACAATATTTTTAGTAAACAAACTAAAAGTACAAAAAAGCGTTTACATTTATCAACATACAAAAGTTTTGCTTAACAATCATCCAAACACTTTTTTCCATACATTTAGTTTAGTTTTCCTAGGAGCTGGTGGTGCTGAAGAAGAAGGTGCATCAGTGGGTTGAGATGATGGTATCATTGGCTGAGCTGGTATGGTGAACTCATCGGATCGACGTGCAACTCCAGAAATTCCAAATAATCTGCGTGGTCCACGTACATATGTCTGCAACGGTCTCGTGGACATCGATGACCTGTGTGGCACATGTGGAATATGCTGTGGAATATCATCTGGCTGGTGTGACTGGTCATGTACATCCTGTTCAAGGTGTACCAAATCACTGAATAGCTCCTCAAAGGTGAACATGGGCTCAGACTCACTGAAATCAGCCCCTGACACGTCATCGTAGATGCGATCATACATTGATGCAACGTAGGAGCTCTGATTGTGTGATTGTTCTCTATCCTCCACCATCGCCTCCGCAAGGTCTCGTGCAACCGCTGCTATGCGCCCCGCCTCGCTAGAATCAGGATACAATACTGCTCCCCGTGCAAGCACCTCATTGATATCGTGTGCAATTGTCACCTTGTAATGAAAAATATAAAAATTAGAGATAGTTTAAAGTTAAAATAAAAATATAGAAATAAAAATTTACCGGAACTTGTGCAATGTAGCCTGGAGGGCGTCGTGGGGGTGGTGGTGGTGTGATATGCCTCACCGTTCTCTCCCAGTACCACTCCATGTATCCTCTACTATTCCGAATGTGAGGGAATTGATGGATGTGTTCATCGTGTTGGTCCCAACACTCGATGTAAGACTGATGGAAGTCCATCCAATTCACATCTTGTCTGCCTCGCCTGTTCACCCTATCTATATCTTCCACATCAGCTGGTATATCTTGGTGCCATCCAAACTGACGGGCAACCCGATCAGGTAGGTGCATTTCCACGATATCAAAACAAATTAGTGGAACTCTAGCTAACCACATCATATGATGATCTCTACAAACCGGTAGAAGTGACTCATATTTTCCAACGTATGGTTGCCATACAACCTACAAAAAATAAATGAATTAATGGTTTTCTTTGTTAATTATACGTGTGTTATAAATAATAAAACTTGATCATTTACCTGTGACTGATCCTGGTAGTCCAACTGTGCTCTATACCACATCAGAACACGTGTGTTTTCATCAAATCTTTGAAATATGTTCCACCTGAATAAATAAAGACAGTTACATTATATCATTAAACCACATGAGTCATATTAGTTGTCAACAAAATGTAATCTTCAGTAATTACCTAGCGCCAAGAGGTCTATCACCAAGCACAAAGTCTTCTTCCTGTAATGTTGGTCGTCCAACATGTAATCTTTCCCACGACCACAACTGATACAATATAAAACAATTGTATGTTTAGACAAAGGTTTCTACATAGATAGGCATGAATAATATAAAATGATGGCAAATGTTGTAAACCTGTAGAAGCGCAAAAAAACCAGCTGATCCCGCTGATGTCCTCTGTCCAAGCACACTGCCCCTGTACAGGGCTCTATACAAGTGGGCCAATGCAGCTGATCCCCAAGAATAGCGTCCAGCCTCATCGAAATCGCTCAGAAGATAAAGCCAGCAACCATGTATCTTGTTCCCCGTACCATCAGCGAAGATCGTGCATCCAAGAACAAATAGAAGATATGCCCGGGCATACTGTTGCATAATAACCTCGTCCATCTCAACATCCGGTATCACACTGAATGTGTCTCTCAACCAAGATAAAAAAATCCCCCCCCTGTCAACTTCCCTGCGGGGGGGACAACACCTAACAACTCCTCACATACCGATCTCCAATCATCACAGTCTGTGACCCCTGTCACAGCCTTGCCAGCAATGGGAAGACCAGTCAGCACAGCAACATCCTCTAGAGTGATAGTCATCTCCCTTTGACGTAGATGGAATGTGTTGGTCTCTGGTCTCCATCGCTCAATCAAAGTCGTCAGTAGTCGTCTATCAACTCTAGTGTATCCCATCTGAGTCAAATAGTATAATCCCGAAGCTCGGACATATGGCGCCTCCAGGAGGCGCCGTATATATACAGCGCCTCCTTTGTATTGGGGGCCGTTCTGGTTTTTGAAAAGGAGGCGCCATATATATATGGCGCCTCTTTTATTTTGGGAAAAAAACTGGAGGCACCATATCAGTGTAAAAAATGTTAAAATTTGGGGTATGAAAATACAAAGGAGGCGCCATATATATATCAGTGCTATTTTTTACAAATATTCACCGACCTATGTTATTTTTGTAAATATTCGTTTTAGCGGGGCTATTTTTGTTAATTGCCCCCACAAAAACAAATACAAAAAGAGAGATCTTTTGTTGCACAAGACGTGACGTAAATGGGGAGACCTTTTTAGTTTTTAAACAAAGATTGGAGAGTCCATCACAACCGTTGATTCAATGTTATTTATGAAGGACCGTCAGATTGATGGGGTCCCCAAATTGACAGACAGGTAGTGAATGGGAAGGGATAGAGCCACCCCTTGAGGATGGGACCCCACCCCCATTTTATCTTATTTGGGGTGGGGTTTCTACTTCCCCCTCCACTGCTTCCTACCCCTCGTCACAGCTGTTATTGCTTCTGCCCGCCTCCATTGCCCTCCCAACCCCCTCTCTTTTTTACTCTCCCTTTCTCTCGTCATATTTTTTCCTTGAGGATGGAATCTCATCCCCTTTTTGTAATTTTTTGGGGTGAGGATCCATCCCCAAGGAGTGATTTTAATTGTCCCGAATAATGAATCGTCAAGATTTTATTATAGTTAAATTTGAGATAAAATAATGTGACGTGATTTTTTTTCTTGGACTTATCTCTTCTCCATTGTTGGAAGGATAGGTCTACAAAAAAAAATACATTCTAAAATGCATAAAAATTTAAATGGGACAAGCCTCCTAAGAACGTCCAATAAGTCGCCAATGTTAACAGCTTAAGAAATGAAAATGACAACTCTATCAATAGCCAATGTAGACAACCTGACCTCTCATGACAACTACACATGAATTATTGTCCAACATTTTTAATGTCGTGACTTCCTTAAAACATATTGTCATTAATGAATTAGGTTAAGATTATATTTAATATATGGAATGAATAATAGGTATTCCTCATTCTTCCATCCCCATTCTCCCCTTGGGGGGGGGGGACCTCCTCCTCCTCTACTCATCACCCTCTGCCCACCACCATCCCCGGCCTCCCCCTTCTCGGTCTCTCTTTCTCTTTCCTTCCCCTATTGTCCCCAACCCCAAAAATTGGATGGGACTAAAGAAATGGGGTGTGGGGATAAACCAATGTTCTAAAAAGTGTTAGGCATTAGTCGGATGGTTGAAAAGGGACTAAGGATTAATCGGCTAGGCGAAGATTAATTGGGAATTAGTCTGTTAGTACAAAATAATACATACATGTATATATACGTGTGTATAATACTTAAATGTTAAAAAAATAAAATAATCTAAAGAAGATAAATGACCATAGATACTCATCAAGAGAATGTGTAACTATCACATAGATAAATCATGAAAAGAACATAAGTGGAATCATACAAATAATTACGAAGAAAAAATATGCAAGTGCATCTATGACTTAAATAATACTTAATTAATAGGTGTAACTATAACATACTACATAGATAATAAAGAGAAAATGTCAACAATTAAATAACAAAAAAAAATCTTGATTTTTATATGCAATAATTTATTTTTGTTTTTTTAGACCGACTAGTCCCTGCATAGACCCGCCTAGGCGGCTGACCGCCTAGATAGACGATTATACCCTAAGCGATGCGGGAAGGCCCCGCCTACGCCTAGGTGGCCGACTAGTCCCCGCCTAGGGCCGCTTTTTAAAACACTGGGATAAACATTATAGTTAGGCTGCATTTAGATTTAGAATCTATCCAAATACAGATCCAGACCTTAATGTAATATATTTTGAAAGCACAGTGATCCAGAAAACTCACTCAACAACAAAGCCTTATATTACAAAATACTTATCTATCCATTTAATTTTAATACAACCAAGAAAGCAAATATTCACTTCACTTAAACAATAACTTTATTCCGTTTGCATATTATTTTTTTTCATTTTATTCTACATATCCGGATGACTTCCCCAAATAAATAGAGCTCTGAATGTATTGCAAATCTGATATTACATTCTCAATAATATTTCATGTCTAGTAATCAAAGCTAATCAACAAGTCGAATGTTGAAAGCCTGGCATAAAATCTAAGACTGCAAAAAGCTCGCATATTTGGTGCCAAGGAAGAGCCTCTGGACGCAGAGGAGGGCGTTCTTCATCACCTCTTCGTTTTCGTGGTTCATCAGCTTCATCACTCTCTCTTTCACCTTCAGGTCCGCAACAACGATCCGCCCGGCGGGATGGTATTGAATGAACTGAGAGAGGTCAAAACAAGCAACAGCGAGAGTCCTCGGTTCGCTCGTTGCATCAAGGACTGTGATGAGAACACGCAGAATCTGCAGTGAAAAAAATCAGCATCACAAATCATATGATATAGAAATGGTTCAAATATTATCAAAATAATTGAGGACCTAACATTATGTCTTAAGAAAACACTGTGAATTAATACCAAAAATTTCTGAGAGAGATTTCAATAATAAACATCACTGATATTTAATTTTCCTTTTTTGGGGTAAGGTTTGGATTGACTACGGGTGTTTATAACAAACAATTTGTTACCATTGTTATACCGAACAAGTCTGCAATGAATTCAATTTCACATGGGAAGATAACATACTTCAACCTTTTGTCTGTTGGATGTACAATGTAAAAATAAAAATTAAATAATAATAATAATAAATCTTAATGGAATTCATGCAAGTAAAACAATTATTATTATTATTATTTTGTTCAATCAATTGAATGATGATGCTAACATGTAGTTTGAAAGATTTCCCTGATGAGCTCCAACCTGTGCTAAATTGTGAAGGGAAAGCAATAATTGAACCTAATTCATTGCAGAGAAGAAAAAAAAAATCTTGAAGCATAATAAATTTAGTAACTAAATTTAAGATGGAATAGCTTCTTTTGATACAAGTCAGTCCAGCATACATAACATCCGGTCTTTGAAGGTTGTAGAAGAATAGAGAATCACAAGAAAGTGAATTAACACATACCTGGAAATCATTTTCTTCGAAGTTTGAAATGTTTTCACGCCAGAACGATGGATCCTTGTGCATGGGTGTCCAGTCAAGATGGCCTAGAAGGACTTCCTGCTTATATTTGTCGAAAGAACTCAATCTCCGAATATTATCTTTTAGGCCCACTTCCAGTTGATTGAGCGCCTCCAACAAATCCTGCACAAAATTCTCAAGTTAGCAATTGTTACATGTTTTCCAATTAATGACCTCATTTATTCCACTAATGTTCATCAAACTATTGAACTTTCTATATGAATGCACAAGGGAAAAAAAAACCAAGCTACTTATGCACATCTTCTAGAGCTCTTCAAATTTCCATAAATCAACATCCATAGACACTTGAAAATTTACCTCGTCACTCCAAGCTTGCGCTTTCAAACTCTGCACAATTTGTGGCAGTTCAAGATTGACCATCTGAGCTCCAAATGTCTCCTTTGGGAGGAGATTCCTAAAGGTCAAGATAACAACCCTCACAACCTAATTAGAAGTCAAACTGATCAGCTTTCTAGAACTGCAAGCAAATGAATTTAGAATGTGAAGGGAACAATGAATTACCTTCTCCTTGGTGGAACCCTTTACAACCTTTACAAGTTGCGGGAGGACCTTGTCAGCAGCCATATGTTCCACTGCCGCATCATAGAATGATAAGAGCCATATACAGAGACATGTTTCATAGAGGAGCTGTAAGAGAAAAATCAATCATCATTTCAAATTTCAACATGCTATCCATTAGAGAACAATGCAAGCATGGTTAAGTCACTGTCAGTTATGACTAACGTTTAATAATAGTTCCTTGAAATAGAGAATTATGCTCAAGAATCATATGACGATTGACGAACCTATACAATTATGTTAAGCCAGAAGACAGTTCAACTTTAGATGCATGTAATGCATTCATGTACTTCTGCCTCACAGTGAGATACAAAAATAAATTATTTATTTAAGAAAAGAGGAAAGGGAAGTTAATTAATAATTTAGGGTGGAATCTTTGTTGTCAATTTATTTTTCCCCTGGGCACCATTCATCATTCATCATTATACTCGTTCTCTGCCAAAAGATGTTTGCCTTGTATAAAAAATAATGAAGACAAAAGAAGTGTATCACCAATCAATCATGACAGAAGAACTTATGAACTTTCCCTATCTTGAGTATTGAAAATCATTATCTTCTGTTTATATCTAAAGGAGAAAATATTTCTCATTAAGAAACTGTCCAGTCAGAATGATTTAAAATGCATCCCAAGATCTTATGTATTACCTGGATAGATTGCTGAGTAGATGCTGGGGAGATCAAGGGAACTAAAAGCTTCACGCCATCTGCTTGGACAAATGAGGCTCTGATGGATGGCTCTTTCAACAATGTTGACAGGGAATTAATCACTGTTGGGATGGCACGAGTAGGATGAGTAGGCTTCTTCAGCTGCAGATAAAACAATCTATCATTACATCAAGAACAAAGCACTTTAAATCATATCAATAGGTGGCATTCTAGTAGTTCATAATTGACAGAATTCAGACTTCCTGAACTTCTCATTGTCAACCATTCAGATGAATTTATAAGCAAAAGGGTCATAAATAACCATCGAAATCCATCAACTCATATGAACAGGCAATACAAGAAACATAGTTCTATTAATAGTGATACTGAATATATATATTCTAGATTATGTACCCCATCATCCACAGGACATTGAATTTTTATCAGCTATGTAATGCAATGTGTATAGAGCAGCTCATGATCAGGTGGGTGGAACTCATGGGATAAGTGTATTAGAATATTTCATAGTAATTATTGTTTTATTTTTTAATTTTTTTTAGTGAAATAAAACAGTGGTTACTATAAAATATTCTAATAAAGTGATAGACAAGAAGGACATGCGATTCATGGTCATGTAAGGAGCTCCCATCCCCGGTTAATGATGCAAAGAATTGTTGCAGGATGAATGCAGGTCAAATTAACATGCGCAGGAGGCAATACATGCTCTTCTTCCTTCCACATCTGCCAGCATTTGAAAATTCATGAACATTTATGACAACAGAAATGATAGTTTGCTCACTGCAAGACCATATCATATTCCAAATCAGATGATGGCAAAAAACAGTGCCTTGTATGTTTGAGCTGAAGGACCAAAGTCTAAGGGCTTCATCTCTACTATATGTACACCCATCCACCCATCACAATTTCCTCAAGCATGCATGCAAATGTAGCTTCCAAATATTAGGCAATTACGATACAATTCTTGCACAACTAAAACTTAAAAAAAAAAAATGAAAATTTTACCAGAAGGTCGTCACTCAGAAAATATTTATCTGTACAGACTCCAAAAATAAAACTTTACAAGGGCAGCACTGTAAAATGTACCGTAAATCCCTCATATAATAATTATTTGTAAACAATGTGCATCACACACATTATTCCTCATTTCTTCTTTAAGTTCTTAGGGTACCATGCCTCCACCTCCAGTAAATAATTAGATCTCCAAAAGCTAATTACTGCAAGAAAGATATATCCAATAACTCTTTTAAGATATTTCAGTTTGACTGAGTTTCCCTCCCACAGACCAAATGGGATCCATTCATAAGTATGAAGTAGCCTCTGTAAATTCACAATTTGTACATCTTTTAGACTTAATACAAAACATTACCCACCAAAAAAAGTACCAAAATTACTGAAACAACATGAATGATGAAAACCAATTTTGAAAAGAATGCTAACCTGAGCACAGAGCCAGTTCACGAGTTCATTCAGTACATCATCTATGGTCGTGACCTTTCTCTTTGAATTAGAGGCTTCACCATTAGAAATTGAAGCTTCATGAGCTTTTGGTCTTGCACTGGAAGCATGAAGCATGCCATATTATTATTTATTAGCATGATATCATGTTTGTTAAAAGCATTAGAAAAATCAAACATACCTTACAACAAGGGACAATATTTTACAGCTCTTTTCTTGTATGAACCAATTAGAACTCCATAACAACCTGAAATTGGACAAACAAGAAAAAGGATGACCTGAGATCTAAAAACTAAAGCAAAACCCAAAAGAGAGCACATGAGAAGATGGTCCTTGTGGGATGTCAATGAAAGTTTCTATTTGGTTAGTTCTTCTTCATTCATATTTCCACAGGAGATTGCATATGCATTTCTCATGCTTCACCAGATGTGTGTGTGTGCGCGTTATAATTGAGTAAGAATATCAAGCACAATAAAGAAAACATTCAAGTCCATTGTAGGGTAGAAAAAAAAGAAGAATCCAATTACACAAAACCTCCTGTGGTCATTCAAAAAATTTATCAAGCACTGAAAGAATTGACCGGAAAAATATTATTGGGTACTTCTTAGAAAATGAATTAGTGACAAAAAACAATCACACCAAAACTACATGATGATTTCCACTCATAATGCTGTGTGTACAGGGAAGCAAAGTTAACACTTAACTTAAGAATGGTGCATAAGTGTCCTCATTAGCAAGGGACTTGTCATGGAACAGTCTGGTTCTTTTTGGGTTTGCTGCCAAGAAAATTGACAATGCATAAAAAATTCAGATATACCGAATGGTGTGCAAATGGCAAACTAAGACTCATATATCCAAATACCTGTGAGCATTTCATCAATGAGTGCAAGAATGTACTCCACCGTTTCTTCTTTATGAATGTCTCGCAATATATTCACAAAAACCCGAACATAAGCTGGACCATCCTATCACAATCATAATCCATTGTCCTCATCAAAATAAAGTTTCACACAAAGATAACAGCCTCATGAACTCAAAAATATGTATTACACCAATCGACAGACTAATGCAAGCATGAGCTTACATCATCCAACAGAGTTGCCCGGTAGCTCTCAGATCTGTTATCGTAACGTCTCAGGAGTTGGAGGAATGTCCCGGAGATCAGCTTCGTTGTCATATATGCCTCCCATGGGATGTCCCTCTTAAGAACCTTTTTGGATAAACAAAACAGACAATCAATAATAAGAGAAGATCACATACAGGCACAGACAAACTCATAAGCATGTTGAAGTCAAATTAGGCAATTCATTTAAAAGAACTGAAACCAACACTATATTGTAAAATCCAATCAAAACCAACTCATTTAATTTGATCCAAATTATAACTTGATTGGTTAAGTCAAGGGTGATGCTATGCGTCAAAGTGTTGTCCATGTACCGTTAAGGGTGGGTTCAACAATTAAGTTATCTGATTAATATGGCTCTCTACATTTGTCCTAATAATGGGGCTTGTATTGTGTGATCAGACCAACTGTATGGACTAATATGATCATAGGATGGGACGGGTGTGTATGGCATGGGATCATTGTTCAATCTCATAAATATATTCATTATTCATGTACATTCGAGTAAATGTATATATCCTAGATGCTAAAAAAATAGAGCTAACAATCAGACTCGTTATGCATAATCTGCAGACATGATAGAGATAATTACTGATGTATATTTATTCCATTTGGTTACATAATAATGCAAGCATGGAATGGAATTCTTGGTTTTCTGAAATGCCATATTAATCCACAATGTCTTTCATGAATTCCAGTGAGATATTACAATAGCATCTTTAATCCAATCAATACTCATTGTGATGGTAATAACTTTATTTGAAATCCAAAACTTAGCAGAAGCTGTTATTACATGTTAGAAATAATCACTAGATGCATTTTTTTTACATTTTTTTTTCTTTTGATAAAGATGAGGCACCACACAATAAGCTTAAAAACAACCCAAACACTTAAGTGCACACCCAAAACATAAAATTGAGAAGAAGAAAAAACCCAGCAAAAGAAGATCCAATTCAAATCAAAAGAGATTCAATCAAAACTGAATCAACCAATTTGAAGGGATTCACCCACACTTAGCGATTCAAAAAAGGTCCCACCTGTTCTGTCGTCAACTCTGCCGGATCCATCGAAGCCGATGAATCAAGAAACCCTAAACGGCAAAAGAAATCACCAAGAACAGAAATTCGTGAGCGAAATCCAAAACCGAACCCGAATCCAAAACACCAAATTGTCCCGAAATTCACCTTTTTTTGTGAGTCACTTCAACAGATCAGGATCCGTGAATAGAAAGAACACCTTCAATTTTTTTTTCTTCTTCAAATCCAGTTCCCCCAATTGAGGTTAACGTGAACTCATGATTTTTTTAGTTCAAAATAATCTCATCCGTCCAATTGATGAATCCAAGAGCGATCCCGTGAACTTTTTCTGATAGATTTGTGACTGATAGTAAAATCACATCCGTCCAGTTCACTCTATTGTTTATAGAAGAAAAAAAAAGAACATTTGATGGGTCATGGGCCGGGCCGGGCTTAATCCGAGTTGGGCTTACCTCGGGCTCGGAGGGGACCAGGCCTGGGTCCGGTCTGGGCCCAAAAATTTCAAAGCCCAAGTTCGCCCCCAGGCTTGGAGGGCCCGGGCCGGGTCAGCTTTCTGGTCCGGCACTGTTAGAGTCAGATTTTTCTTTTTTACCATTCAAAATACAATCCTATGTATCTCTTTCAAAATCTAATAAAATAATATCATTAAATGATGTTTAGACCTTGTTAAATTTTTTCATTCAGTTCAAAATATAATGATATATTCTTTTATCAAAACATATGCTTTATTAGACGAAATTTACTATTTAAAAAAAATGCAAACACGTGTGCTCTGAGGTTTGAATGGTAAAAATGATTGGATCTCACATTTTCCTTTAGGGTCAGTTTAATTGTATAATTTGCATGACATCCCTATTGTTTTTTAAGCATTTATTTAAGATAGTTTTTTTTTAAAAAAAAGAAGAAGCAGTGAATTATATAAAAGAATTTGTTTGTGGATTGTCAAGTTCATTTGTTGTCTCATGATATTTTATCATGCAAAGATAAAATAACTCAAAATTTTAGAAAAAAATAAATTTAAGAGAAAAATCGATATAACTCCCTGTAAACTTGTTAAAATCGGTTTAGGTCCTTGTAAAATCACAAAATCGATATAGGTCCCTATATTTTGCCCGAGTTAACAATTTTAGTCCCTGAGTTAAAAGTTTTTTTTTAAAAAAGGTATATGCTGCGAATATTCTGTCCGGGTAACGGAATCCGTGAAACTAGTATTCAAAAAAGCCCCTACAAAAGTGAGTAAATCGATATAGGTCCTTTTCTATGCCTAAAATGCCCTTGAGCCAAGTGAAATTTCAAAATTGCCCTCATATTGCAATAAGTCCCTGAAATCTGTATAAAATTGGATTTAGTCCTCTAAAACATTTAGAAAATCATATTTAGTCATTTTTTAAGATAAAAATATCCCTCATTTTTCAGTGCCCTCATTCCTCTTGAAAGCTTATCAATAGTAAAAAAAATAGCTGTTGGATTCATTTCATCTGTAAATCCAAATGCGCGTTCGGGCCTTCCTATTGATACATTAACAACAGCTTATCTAAACACCATATATAAACTTAGAATTATGATATATTAAACACCATATACCGCAATAAGTCCCTAAAATCTGTATAAAATTAATACATTAAACACCATATAAAAACTTGGTCTGATGTATAACTGCCATATCTGATACATTAAACAACATATATAAACTTAGTATGATACATGAACTGAGTGAGAGAGATATGAGGGGTGTTTTAATAAATTTATTTGTTTGGTTAATAGTAACCACATGTGAGTTAACAGGGGTCACGACTAAGCCTGTCAATGGACTGGATACGGAGCGGATATGGTCATATCCGTATCCGTATCCGAATTTTTTTTTATATATCCGTATCCGTATCCGACGGATATTTAAAAAATGTATCTGTATCCGATCCAAAATTTCGGATACGGATTCGGATAATTATCCGAAATAAATAAATAAATTATTAAATATAACAAATTTTCATTTAAAGTTTAAAAATTGACTTACAATTAAAAATTCACAAACACAAGTCCTAACTTTACAACTATTAGAAAGAATAAATAAATAATTAAACATAACAAATTTTCATTTAAAGTTCAAAAATTGACTTAAAATTAAAAATTCACAAACACAAGTCCTAACTTTACAACTATTAGAAAGAATGTGAGTCACTTGATCAAAATCCAATGGTAGATATTAAATATTAATATTAACATTTTTTTAATGCCATCGGATATGGATATTTTTCGGATCGGATAGGGGTATATCCGTATCCAATCCGAAAATTTTCGGATACGAATAATTTTTTCGGATACGAATATGGATTTTTCAGATATCGGATATTTTCTGCATTTTCGGATACGGATTCGGATCGAATGCGGATATTTTTTCGGATAATTGACAGGCTTAGTCACGACAGGAATTAAATCAACAATTTATTAAACTTTGTAGGGACTTATTGTGATTTTTGAACTTTGCAGGGACTTTTTATGATTTTATCAAGAATACTGGGACTTAAGGAGATTTTTCCATAATATATTTAGAAAGATACGAGGGTTTTATCGTCATTTTACAAGTATGGTTAAAGTTAACCAAGCCCAGGGTTTGTCAATGTAACAGTAGGGACTTAATCGGTATTTTTTTAATAATACAGGGATCTGTGACGATTTTGTGATTTTACAGAGACCTAAATCGATTTTGACAAGTTTATAGGGAGTTATATCTATTTTTCCCTACATTTAAACGACTCTGAAGTAACATAGCCTTAGAGGCTTTGGGCTAGCCTTAGGCCCATCAGAGCTCATTTGGGTGGGCTCCTAGACCCAAGTCCAGCCTCCAAGGCTTGAAACTAAGACAAAAGAATGTGAGTGCACGTAAAAGAAACATTTGGAAATGAATTATTCCACCCCCTTATATATCACTGGTACAAGAGGATTCACATGTCAACTCATATTTTCATCTTTTATAAATCAAGATATCTCACAGTCAAAATGGTGTGTGAGTATATTGTAGTGTACTATAATTAGAAACGCCTAGATACAACTCCAATTTTTTATCAAAGATATTTGCTAGATTTTGTAGGTCTTGATTATTATACCACTAGATGCATTCATGTAAATGAGAGCCTTGAAGCAAATAATTCTAGAAAAATCATACACCCCTTTAAAATTTAATTATAAGAATTTGATAGCCTCTATGAACAAAGAGCAATGCATTTGACCAGCATCTGAAAATTTTCTGAATGTGTTTGTTTTCCTCACCCTCAGTATGCATTTCTAATCTCTCCACTTTCTTGCTCTCAGGTCTCAACAACACAGGGCACCCGACCCACTCAGCCTATAGCCAATAAAAATGAAAAGAATAATACAAGGGGAAGAACTTTTTCTTCCTTTTTTTTCCCTTTGTTTTGGTGGGGTGGGGATAAGGGATGGTGTAAAGTCAATTCCATCTACCATTTATATTACAACAAGCTCTACAATGCTTGAGATCAGCTCTCTATGAACAGTATGTATAGTTTTCAACTTTGATGTAGCTTTTCATGAAGAGTATATATATAGAGCTTCATAATTAAGATCTTCAAATGGTAGTCAACTTTGATGTATTTAAACATAAATAAAAAAGTATAAAATAAATATATTTTGAGATTTGAATGGGACTGGTCTCTTTTTCATGAATTTTTTTCCATCAATTCTTAAACTTGAGAGTATCTTGGGATTATTTATTCCTCCACCACCACCCCCACATGTCACAATCTCATATAGTATGGTCCAAGATTAAAATGATTTGAGATCCATGAAAAAGCCACTGTGTTTCCATATGTAATGTTAAATGTGTTATACATGGAGACAAAAGAGGTATTGAAATAAAGTAGTGTATTAAGTAGTGTATTGACATGAACCTTGCCTTAGAAAATGCAGACATCACACTCATGATCCAGTTGTTCCCCACGTGGACCAAAATAACAATAATAATAATAAGGCTTAAGATTGTTTCATCATTTAAAGTAAACAACAACATCAACCAATCACTGTTAATTGAAAAGCTCTCTTCATCTACTCTCTTGTTTTATTTTTCTCTATTATATTATAATTTGAGATAGTGAAATGAATAATAGAAACTTTGAGTATATAATTGCCGACACTAAAAAATAAATTAATGTCACCAATTTCATGTCATTTGTGTAATTTGAAGATTTGAGTATTGAAAAATGTTAAATTTAATCAATCATGTCATCACTTTTACATACCAAAATGAATTATATTATATATTGATAATATTTATTGCTTAGTTGATTTCATTTACTGCATTAGGAGATGTGGATATAAAAATATAACAGTTCCATTGGGTGAGTGGGTATTTAATGGTGAAATGATACATTAAAGGTCCTTGAAGGTGCAGCACAAATTAAAGAGTTTTGTGAGCTTGTGGAGACAAATGACTTTTATGAAAGATAATGCGCCACCTGAATTTTTTTTCCAAAAAATATTTGAAAGCTACCCTTTTGTCATCTTAGCATGGCTTTCCAAGTTGGTGTGTAAATTCTTTATGATTTTTATTACAAATGAAAGTAGAAAGTGTCACACTTTTTGTTGTACGATCCACTTTTCCAATTTAAAAGCTCCTCACCCTGAATCTCTCCTTTTAAGAGGCCTTATAAATGCATTAAACAAGTGGTTTTGCAGGAATTGTGTCACTCATTTAGGAACAGTTTGGGTAGTGTTTGTCTTTAGATTTGATCTTGACCCCCATTATGGTTTTATAATTCATTTTTGATAAGATTGCACTTCATCTATAGTGAGGAACAAGTAATCAGATAATATAGATAAACATACTTTAATTTTTTAAACTAAAGTATTTATATCTATCGACATTTGATTGATCGATCTTAAATGAAATGTTAAAATTGATGCAATGACTTCATTATTATGTATATAGACATCTCATTCTCCTGAACCAGTCTCGCATGTTTAACAAGATTATCGTTGTTATTCATTGTTAATGAACCTACATTTAGCATGATAGAAAGAAATTGTGATCTGCGAAATAACCATAATATGCTTATAATTAAGGGGTTGTTAAGAACATTTTCTGTTGTTTATATTAGATGGGGGTCTCATTTGAATTAAACAAAAAATATAATAGATGGGGGTCTCCTATGGTATAGGGATCATCACCATTTTATAATTGCATTGAATATATATATATAGAGGGGGGGGGGGGGGGGGAGGGAGAGAACAATAAAATTAAGAGTCCTAATAGAATAACAAAAGAAGGGTGTCTTTAGGTCTCCATCAAAGATCATAGAATCATCAACAATGAGGAGATGATGAAAAAACAAATGCACTATGGACTTATAGGTGGTCAATTTGTCTCTGGTGACAAGCATCAACTAAAAGCCCTAAAACATGCTTGTTTTGCATGGTTTATGGTAGACCCATATAATAATATAACAAATATATTATACTATTTTGTTCACTGAATGCAGTTCATCAAGGGGAAAAACTTTGCAAAGTGGTTTCATGGTCAATGTTAACGTTCCACACACACAAGGATTTGAAAATGACTAGCTTGACAATAAAAATTATACTAAACAGTGTCATTGAGAAAGCTTTGAGGGGTTATGCTCAAAAATGGACCTCAACATATTTCATGAAATATGAAATTAAACATTAAGTTGAGGGATTCTGTATTTCAGTTTTACTTTTGTTGATAGAAGAAACTTTAATCAAGAAGAAAAAACTTACCTAAAAAAAAACCACCAACTCTGTGAAGGAAAAAAATAGAGTTAATTATGACAAGCATAGGTCATCAGAACTGACAAGAAAACATCATTAAAAATGAGCTTTGGAAGCCATGATTGAGCATCTATGCATCTAATTTTAATATAATGACAGACACATAAGACTTAAATTATGGATTCAATCATTAATTATGAGTTATTCTGTTAATTAAGCAGGTCATGTTTTTTTTTTCTGTTATAATACAATGTGATGTTGGTAGATGCTATTGCAACAAAAAAAAATGCATATTTTATGATTGTTTTGAATCATGCGAATCTTTAAAAATAAATATTTCCATCTCACGAATACTTTTGTATTTTTGGTAACAAAATTATGAATTTCAAGTAGTGGGAACTATCCCGATTTCGATTCGGTAGCGACATAAACTATTCTCAAATATATAATTATTTTAATATAGATAATTATGCTAGTGGAATAAGTCATTTTATGTTTAATTATGTTTTTATTTGTTCTTGTTAGGAAATGCAATAATATAGCTTTTGTTATTTGGTTAACCAACAATAAGAGGTAGAGAAAATGTGAATAAAATACAAATAATGATTTGAAAAAGTGATTTGACATGTGGACCCCCTGATTTATGGGATGCAATGTCAAATGATTTGACATGTTAATGGAATAGATTGCGTGAAATAATTCAATATAATTCAAGTATAATTATTCTCATCAAGTTCATGCAAACAAACACCTATTTTTGGCTTATTTACCCATATTCCAACCTACTCTATTTTCAATCCTCTACCCAATTCAAGCATATCATTTTTTATCACTCAAATTTTTTTTCTATTCCTTAATCCCCAATTTGGGGTGAGACATAACTAGGGAATAAAGGAAAATAGTGGAAAAAAATAAAAAATAAAATAAAAAAATGGTTTGTCGTTGAAAGGAGAAACAATTGACATCTCCCCGGACAAGGATGGGATCAACCTTAGGGCTTACCTGTTACTATACGGTTAAGGCTGCCCACCTTTGGTGGATCTTACCTGAATTTTCTCACTATTTCATATAAAAAAATTATTTTATTTGAGGAGAATAAATCATGATAGTTATATGGATAAACTAAGAATGAGCTCGATAATTATTCTAGCGGATACTGGAATTGTTTTACTAATGAAAAAAAATCATTATGTGACATTTAATACACACATCCAAAAAATATATCGCATCTATCATATCACACATATTTTTAAACATAAATTATTTATGCTGGAGTATAGTTATCATTTAAAAATCATAAATTCATATTTAATTATTATCCACCACATATCCTCAATCTATCTTAAGGTTAATCAAACAATAAAAATGTGACTTTTACATTTTTCAATAAGAATAATATAAAGACAACTAAATAAAAATTTACTTAATGTTAGTTTGATGTTCATTTTTATTTTGCTAGAACACCCAGAAAAATTACATTTAGAATCCTTCAATTATGTGTTCATTACTGGACATTCCTCGCCAACTTTATCCTTTTACGAAATCTATCAAAACCATATTCTTGAGAGAAGATTAATATTATCTATCTTGATATAGAACTAATAACTCGTTTGGATAGAGAATTAAATTATTCAGAAGTTTACGACTATTCTTGTATAAATAAAGATAAATTTTTTTTTTTAATTGTGTTTTGAATTATTCTCGTTATGAAACGTAATAATAAAAAATTTCTTATTTAAATAAAATGTAAATAAGATGTTAATAAAAATTTATAAAAGATGAAAAAAATGATGATGGTTAATTTAACCGTTGATTTATATAAGACGAAAACAGTTGATTCCAGAGGAGTGGACCATTTTATTTATTCTAGAAATAAACCATTTTATTTATTCTATTATAATTAATTTTCACTTATTCCGAACCAACCAAGACGTGCTATGTGACAACCTCGGTTTTCAATGAACTATGAAAAGATATTTGAAGCCTTTCATCTAGAGCGGTCTGCGGGTGAGGTTACCGCCGGTCAAAATAAAACCCTCTGTCTTTACGGCGTGCCGAACTTGGGTTGGTCGGTGAGGGGCAGTTCCGTAAAAAAAAGGACACGACAAGCGAAGGAAGCTTCCGGTCACCAGACTCAGACCCGTGATCTCCGGCGTTTTCTGTCAGATTCCCCCCTCCCCGATAAATAACGCATTTTAAGTCCTCCGTCTTTTAATAAACCCCGACGTTAAGGTTTTCAATTCCATATTCATGCCATGATGAGTTTAGGTGTTTTTTTTTGGGGTCCCTCCAAAAACATGCAAATTATTTAAAACCCCCTCTAAAACACAATATTATTATAAACTCTTTTCAAATGTTATTTGGATTTGTAAAAAATTTAATAGTCAACAAATTAATAAGAATGTTAGGGCAATATTTCATCGAAACATCTATTTATTGATTATTTAATCTTTCCATTAGTGATAAATTGTATTTTGGGACTACTAGTTTCTTTTTATTTTTTTTTACTGATACATTCTCATTATGAGAAGGGGTCCTTCGAGCGTATGTAAATAGAGACTATGTTTACATATGGATCCCTACGTCGTGTCGTTCCAGTCCATTTAGAATTAGAAATGGGCGTAATCGGGTCTGCTTTTGACATATCTATTGTTATTTGGGTAATATATTCACTTCTTTGGACTTCTATTAAATCGAGAAATATGTTTGATTGTACATCTTTTTGATATATAAGATATCCTCCGGATAATTCAATCTTCTTAAAGCTTTTTTGTACCAAAAATGAATCTTTAGCATCTAAGAGATTTCAAATTTCAAGAGGTTAAAGAAGGGTATTTAAAACCGATTTCATTAATGAGAAAGTTAAAATAGTCAATATACATATGTTGAGATTAAATATTTCCATAACATTCTTAATTTATTGACTTCTGGATTTTTTTTACAAAGCCATATAATATTTTAATGGCTTTATAATAATATTGTGTTTGGAGTTTTTTTTTTAATAATTTATCATTTTTAGGAGAGGTGAAAATTAATTAAATAAACTTTTTTTTTATAAGTGCTCAAATGTGATACAGAAAACATAGGGATCCAAAAATCCATGAAAATCTACACATAAAAGAGGATTGAACCTACATCACATAAGGGAGAGGTATCCTTTTTCAAACAAACCATCAGTTCAAGGGACAATGAGTTTGGATGAATTGCAAACCATTGTTTTGGAATAGATTTATCAAGATATCAAACATGGAGATGGATTTAAATTTATTCTATTTTCATTATTTAGGTGCAATTTTAGAATCAATTTTTAAAACTTGATTTACCATACTAATCTTGTATGATTTATGAATACACACAGACCTTATCGAACATAAGACTTGTAGAATATCCATTATATACAAACTTTGTCACACAATTCCTTGACAATACACTTTCATGTGTGACCCACACAAGTATTCACCATGATATCCACACAAACCTTAACTCACAAGTAAACATATATAGCATATATTTGATCATAACTCCTCTTACACATAACATAAGAATTATATAACTATCATTTATTCGTGTCGATAGAATGGATACAGTTTATCCTTTTAACGAGGTTACTGTATAACTCAACTCCTGTATTCATACGCAGTAGCAAATAATATTTTGATCTTAAAACAAGTACTCCCCAGTTGCAATTCTTAGTTGACATCTAGAAACCAAAATGCAACACGTGTAAAATTTAATACTTTGGAAACTGTTCACCAGGAAAATGAGTCTTCCTAGGTCATACATATATCTTAAATAATTTGTCCTTCAATAGTACTATACGTAGTAGGACCATCTTAATAACAAACAATAAAAATGGAAAAATTATGCAACGTGAAACTATTATAATGACTCACATTGGCAAATATTCGTTACACTTCTCAAGAGCGCAATCTAAACCGCATGATCGGTGGTCCTCGGTGATCCATCGGTTGTGTGGTCCCCGGATGATCTGACACGCAAAAGATATATAAAGTGAAGCTTGGTTGAAGAATATTTTCATGTGACGTCATTCACCGACACTTTGTTAGTCCTTTTTATTTATATATTTATTTATTTGGGTTTGATTTGTAACATATTTACGGGGTCTCATTGACAGCTTGTTCTAACCGTTGAGATTGAACCGTTAAAGTCGTGGCCTTTAATCAGTATTTTTTTAAAATAAAAAATTAGTACTTATTTTAGATTAGTGATAGCTTATGTGGACATTTCATATAGTTATAATTTTTTTTTATATTTGATAAAAAAAAATTCTAATTACCTGGTCAAATACATTTATCGTGATTTATTCTAACTCATCAAAATATAGCCATTATGGCTTATATATATCAATATAGGTATCAAACAAATATATTTTTTTTATAGAACTTATTGTTATATTATCCACCTTATTTCCTAAACAACAAATCTTCAAAATGATTAAGTTGGTTCTAAAATCTATTCAACTTCATCCATTTCATAGCATAGTGCCAACTACCAACATAAACATTGGTTTAAAATCAATTTTCCAGGATACCAAAAATTTTAGGTGTGCACATGAGTGTGTCACATACATGTCAGTCTATTATTTACTAGACTCTAAACTCAAGTTATCTTGATCACATTAAGAATAATCTTTTCGTCTGCCTTTTGTCTCATTAAACTAAAGCATCACATAATGTAAAGTATTATAACATATATGAAATTAATTCATTTTAAAATTTAATAAATTAGATATTTATTATGTATACCACTTTTACCTTTAATAGAATTTATATTAATTTTTATTTCCAATTGAAATGTGAATAATATGTTAGTTATTAAAAGCCCACATAATATAAAAAGAGGTGAGAAGATGATTGACAGCTTTTATTTTTTTATTAATATTGAATAAGAAAATATTTATTTTATCTACTACAAGAAAATAAAGAATTATATTATTCCAGTTTAAGGATAAAACTAATATTATAATAATAGAAATGCTTTAATATTTTTATTACCAAAAATATTTTAACTAACCAATCAATATATATCAAAATATCAAAATGAGAGAATTTATTATAACTAATCCCTCCCCATCTCAAAAAAAAAAAAAAAACGTTACACTTTTTTTTTCCAATCTCAATTTAGGTCTCATGTGCGTTAATATAAAGTCACTGTAACATATATTAACATTAACACGATATATGTTTCGATTAAAAATTTATATGAACACGATATATGTAACATATATTAACATTAACACGATATACATTAACACGATATATGTAACATATATTAACATTAACACGATATTTTTCCAATCTCAATTTAGGTCTCATGTGCGTTAATATAAATGTTTATATGAAATTAATTAGATTATATGCTTTATTTTTTTATATATATCTTGTTAGATGGAGTATATTATTTAATAAAAAATTTAAATACGCGTAGATTAAAATTGAAATTAAAAAAATAAATTATGCGTAGCATTGTATATATATATAAAAAAACCCCTGTAGTTCCAGAATATTTTATTCTTATTTTTTATTCCCCGATTCCCCAAAATATGTCACAAGTAACAAGCAAAATAAAATGCGTCCGTGGTCTTTGGCACAGCTTTTCAAGGTCCATTTTTTTTTTCTTTTTTCGTCGAAGCTCGAAGAACTTCCCATTTAATCGTCGATTAATCTCACCTCCAAACACCATCCGACCGTTCATCACATCACACTCATTTAGATCTCCAAAAGATCGGCGATTAATTAAATGGGAAAACAAAAGCATCAACAGCTGCCATTCATCATGGTGTCCTTTGTATTCACAGTTTCACACCATGCAGTGACTTTTGTTTACTCATCATACAAAACAAAGACCAATTATAGATGAATCCATGTCCAATCTCTCACACAGCATCATTCACTTCTTTCAATGAACTCCCCTGTTTCCTTTGTTTTTTTTTTTTTTTTTTGTTTATAACTTCAATTGACAATATCTTCTCAGATGAAAAGCATTCAAAATGTGATTAATAGGGGAGAGAGAATTTTGAGTCATTATGTGTTTAGTTTAAATGGCATTTTAGTTCAATTTAAATCTATGTGAACTAAGTTTAATTCAATTTATCTAATTTGATACACTGCTACAAAAGTAGAAATCATTTTGATGTCATCTTGGTTGATTTGATTTATGGGTGGTTCAAATTTATTATTAAATGATTCAGACAATCTATAAAAGATGGTTAAACAGAGTAATTTGTCAAATATAATCATTTAACATATTGTTCAATTCTTATTCAAGTATTTTTCGCTTGTCAATGGATGTCTATTTATGTCCCATGAGCAGTTGAGCTGGATCCAATCTCACACAGCACACAATCCAAACAAAACAAATCCATCTTGTCTACATCAAAATAATGAATGAAACCCTCCAAAAAACATTTGCATTTAACCCAACAACAACAAAAAAACAACCAAAATATTTGCATTTACAAAATGAAGATTGCATGCTCTATATTCCCCCACTCTATTTTATTTATTTATTTATTTTAAAAAAAAAACAACCACCACCACCCCCACAAAATAGCTGACAAACAAACAAACACCTTACCAAAGGGGTAAAATATTTGACACCAACAACCCAGTTAAGCAAGCACGGGAAATGATAAAACAATGCATGCCAGATCTCTGCATGCCCCTCTCCTTTTTCTCTCTAAAACAAACTTTTCAAAACCAGTGTGAGAACACTTTAGAGAGACAGAGAGGACTGTATCTACCTCATCATCTCCCTCTACAAGTCCCTTCAACCTACAATCTAAATGTAACCCCACTTGTCAGACATTCCATGTTTCTCTTCTTCCTCCCCAGCACAACCCTCTCCCCCCCCCCACAACCCCAAACCTCTCTCTCTCTCTCTCTCTCTCTCTAAACCACATTGACCCAACATCTGCATCAAATCCAGTGATCCATTGAAGGTTTATATCTCTAGAACCATTATACTTAATCAAACACACTGACCCATCTCAGTTTCTCTCTCTAGAAAAAGCTATGGCCTTGCCCATACATCTCTTCCTCCTCCTCCTCCTCCTCCTCCTGCTATCCTACACCCCCGAAACCTTATCCTCCACCAACCACCACCGCCACCACCTCCCTCGCAGAGCCCTCCATCAGCCACTCTTCCCAATAGACACCCAACCACCAGCCCAAACCCCCTCCCCTCCTTCCCAAAATACCCCTCCTCCTCCACCACCCCCTCCCAAAACACCCCCCTTTCTTCCCATCCTTCCCCTCCCCACCTCCCCCTCCTCAACAACCCACCTTCCCTGCCAACATCTCCTCCTTAATCTTCCCCCACTCTTCCCATTCTGCCCCCCAAACCAGACCCACATCTTCAAAGAGGCTCATTGTCTCCATAGTCCTTCCCATTCTCTCCCTCTCTCTTTTGGCTCTTGCATTTGCTCTGTATTACCTCCGTCGCAGGTCCGAAAGCAACGACGACCGCTCCGAAAGCCGCCGCCTTTTCCCTCCCTCTGTCGCCACCGCCGCCGCCTCCGACAGCCGCAAAGCCACCTCCGCCGCCGCCTCCGCGAGCGGTCACAGCTCGGAGTTTCTCTATTTGGGTACCCTTGTTAACTCCGCGGCGCCGCCGCCGCCGACCCCGGCGGATCTTCCCCGTACAAGAAGCTCGACTCACCGGAGCTCCGCCCTCTCCCGCCGCTATCCCGCCACCACATCAGGAAGAACCACGACAATGCCGACGGGTCCTCCGACGAGGAGTTCTACTCGCCGAGGGACTCCTCCGTCGGGGACAAGGACCCCCTCTCCGGGAGCTCTCGCGGAGGGTTCGCGGCGGTGTCGGTGGAGAAGACTGAGAGCCCCAACCGGAGCTCGAACTCAAGCACCCATTCGTACCCGTCTTCGAATTCCGCTTCGCCGAGCCCATCTTCGCCGTCGAATTGGCGGTCCTCGCCGCCGCCGAACAGCACGAGTCCCAGCGGATCGACGGTCAGATCGCGGAGCCCGACGCCGCCGTTGGTCGGCGAAACTTATTTCCGCCCGCCCCCGCTGCCTCCGCCGCCCAAAAGGAGCCACCTTTCGGATTCTTCTTCGCCGGAGAAGGACCGCGTTTCGGATGTTTCGCGGCGGATCTCGCCGGATCTCGCCGGAAATGGAGGTTTCCGGGAGGACCCATTTGGGATTTCTCCCGAAAGGCGGGACCTTTCACCCTCCCCAATGTCTTCCTCGCCGGAGCAGCAGATCCCAACAAGCAATTCATGTTTTACAAAGAACCCAATTGAGGTTTCTCCACCTCCTCCTCCGCCGCCGCCACCACCACCACCACCACCTCCTCCACCACCGCCTTCCAGGTACTGGGAAACTCCGCCGCCGAAGAGGCCACCTCCATCACTGAGACCTCCAGTGCTGGTCACTCCATCGAAGAATCTGACTGTGGTATTCCCGACAGAATCGACATCTCCATTGTCTTCAGCGGAGGAGAATTCCGATGAGGCGCCCGAGAGGCCAAAGCCGAAGCTGAAGCCGCTTCATTGGGACAAAGTCAGGGCCAGCTCCGACCGCGCCATGGTCTGGGATCAGCTCAAATCGAGTTCCTTCCAGTAAGTAGACCTTCTCATTCAGTTTGGGTCTGTTGAAATGGATTTGCTTTGAATTTGGTTCGAGTAAAAATCGATGCTTGAGCAAGATTTTGATTTGCAGATTGAATGAGGAGATGATAGAGACATTGTTTATGTGCAATGTGCCAAACACGGCTCCGAAAGAGATGGGTAGGCGGCAGGTGCTCCCATCGCCAAATCAAGAGAATCGTGTGCTCGATCCGAAGAAGTCGCAGAACATCGCGATCCTCTTGAGGGCTCTCAATGTTACTAAAGAGGAAGTCTGTGAAGCTCTTTTAGAAGGTCGGCATGATTGCCCTGTGTTTCTTTTAATATATGATATGAAGTTTATGTGATCTGCAATCAACTGAAAATGTGGCTTCTTAACTTGATTTCTTTTGGTTTCAATCATCCTATGATTTAATTTAACAAAAAATTGCACCATCATGGTTTTAAGTCTATAAGTCAGGATTGGATTTGAGAAAGACTAATTCTTCATGATTTTCAGTGGTTTGTTTTCTAACACCGCCACACTGGTTATTTATGTTGGTTTCTTATTAAATTCCATTTGGAAAATAGATGTCTTATCACTCAAATGAAACCTGGATTATACAATTTGAATCTAAATTAATATGCCTGAGGAAAGGACATTTGGTTCAGCTTTCAGTCTAGCATATAATGATGATCTAGCAAAATGAGATTGTATTACATAGTTGGACTTGTGAAATTCTCTCAATACAGTATGTGATCAGTTTTGTATCACTTGTAGTTACAACATGACATCATATTTTCATCAAGATTGCATATTTTGCTCCTGTAAATAATCTGTGTGATGTTCTTTATTGCTTACAGGTAATGCAGATAGCTTGGGTACCGAATTATTGGAAACATTACTTAAGATGGCTCCAACGAAGGAGGAAGAAATCAAACTGAAGGAATTCAAGGATGATTCTCCATTTAAGCTTGGTCCGGCGGAGAAATTCCTCAAGGCGGTGCTTGATATCCCATTCGCATTCAAGAGGGTGGATGCATTGCTTTACATTACCAATTTTGATTCAGAGGTCAACTACCTCCGGCAGTCATTTGAAACTCTAGAGGTAAATCTGGTCATCTTGGTTTTCTACTCATGGATTATATTAGTCTGGGCTATCATTTAGATTAGTATCCTTTCACATTCAACTAGTAGTAGTATGCATGCCTGGAAGTTAATAGCACAAGTTCTTAGGATTTACCATAAACTTAGACTAAATAATGTCCAACAAATATGATTACTGTTTATATTAAGTTTCAACACAACAGATTCTCACAACCAACCAAAAGGAAGGTGTGACTTACCATTATGTTTTTATCATTACCATTTAAAATTTTAACTCTAAATGGTTCCTCTCCAATTTTTGTTAATTCTTCCCTTGCAAGTTCTTAAAACTCATTCCAATACCACCTTTAGCCCCTTTTGGGTATGACATAGCCTTATCCATGATAGATTGGTATTCTGGAATAGATAGCAATCAATATAGTCCTTTCATTTCCAATAAAAATAAATAAAATATAATCCTTTCATTTTATCCAAATCTCATAATGCTCATATATCTTGAATTCATGGATTACTAAAGGTGATGCAATTATCACAATTAAGCTTCATGATTCTCACATTTGATGCAGCAAATGTTCTTCTAAACTACCCCCATTCATATCTTCTCAGGCAGCATGCGAGGAACTAAGAACAAGCCGTCTATTTCTCAAGATCCTTGAAGCCGTACTAAAGACCGGGAATCGCATGAACGTTGGCACTAACCGTGGCGACGCCCGAGCATTCAAGCTTGACACACTCCTCAAGCTCGTAGACGTGAAAGGCACCGACGGAAAGACCACTCTCTTACACTTTGTCGTCCAAGAGATCATCCGAGCGGAAGGCTCCCGCCTCTCCACATCCAACAACACCCCCTCCCCGAAAACACCCACTCTCCGTGACGATCTCGAATGCAAGAAACTTGGTCTTCGAATTGTCTCTGGCCTGGGCGGGGAACTAACCAATGTCAAAAAGGCGGCGGCCATGGACTCTGATGTGCTTGGAAGCTATGTATCCAAGCTCGCGGGGGGTATAGGAAAGCTTGTCGAGGTTATGAGGCTAAATGCTTCATTGGGCGCGAATGAAAATGGGAAGCGATTCCATGAGGCGTTGAGCGCGTTCTTGAAGAAGGCAGAAGATGACATTATCAGAGTGCAAGCGCAGGAGAGCGTCGCGCTTTCACTTGTGAAGGAGATCACTGAGTACTTCCATGGGAACTCCGCGAAGGAGGAAGCACACCCGTTCAGGATTTTCATGGTGGTCAGAGACTTCCTTTCGACGCTTGATCAGGTTTGCAAGGAGGTCGGGAAGATCAACGAGCGGACCATCGTTAGTTCTGCAAAGAACTTCCCGGTCCCCATCAATCCGACGCTCCCACCAGTGTTTCCGATATTCATTGCTCGGAGATCTGGGAGTTCTGATGATGAAGGTAGCTCTTCGTCGTCATGATAATTTTTTTTTCATGAGAAACGAAAGTGGTTCTTTTTTTTTTGGGTACTTGTAGAGATCAATGTAACAGATTTTGAATATGTTTCAGTCTACATATATGATATATATATATACAGGAGATGAGCCTTAATGGGTAGAACAATAAGGTGGAGACTTGCTATGTAAATTATTGAAATTCAATTATGAAACAATGCTTCAGTGAGTTTTTTTTGTGTCCAATTGTAGTCATTAAATGCACTTGTAAGATTGAAATATAGAGATGCAGTTGGGCTGATGAAAATATTAGATGTACAAGCTGGCCACCTGACATGTAAAGCTAGCTTTTCTTCAGTTACATGTACTAATCCAATATAGATGGACTGTGCCTAAAAGGACTCAAAATACGAACTTGTGCATATTAAGTTGGATGCAGTTTGTATGTATATATATATATATTCTTCAATGAATTGTATTGTATGAATTTAGTTATCAAATATGTAAAAATAATTTATCGAAATATCTTATTAATGTAAGTAGAAGTGGGATGTATTGACAAGTAGCTCTATTCAGCATATTTCCAATAGTTTGATCGTTTGAATAAGAACAAAATTCACTAATTTTTTTTCCTGTTTTGACAACCCATCTCTTACAATCCTTCCAAAAAGAAGGTTCAATTCATAGCATGTTCTATCCTAATATGGACAAATAAGTTCACATGGGCATCTATTTTACAAGATATTTCCTATTCCTGTGTTTCTTTATTTCTATTTTATCTAGTTAAAACTTTTCTATTAGCAATAGTAAGACTAGGACCGGGACCCTCAATGAAGAGAAACTCAATGGGTTAACATTATAACATAAGTGCACAAGCCACAAAGTGAAAAACAAGTGTAATGTTATTTAGAGAAGGAAAATGATTGACAAGCCCAATTCATATGTCCCATAAAGGCTCCATGAGGTGGTAGAAGCATTAATACCTATTTTATCATTTCTCCATTTTTCGAGAATTACTCCCTTTAATCAAGGAGTTTGATGATGTGACATGATTTTTTAAATTTTGTGGATGTTCAAATTCCATAATTTTTTGCAATTAATAGTCTTCTCTATTTGTTTTATAAAATGAAATATTTGTCAACTAATATCCATCTTTATCAATGAATTGATCAAAATCACATTGACTCAAACCATCTCCAGTAACTTGAAATTCTGTTTTTGTCTCTTTTTCTTTTTCTTTTTCTTTTGGGGGGTTATGATATTAGTCTTTTTATTACAAACTACCATTGCGAGGATATGCACAAGCATAAATTTATCAATTTCATCATGCAGTTCATGGAGGTTAGAATTAGAATTCTCTTGATGTTCTGAATTTTATAATTGTTTGAACTACTAAAAAGCATCATTTTTGCAGCATGTAATATTGGGTCACATTATTTGTTTTGTATTTATCACAATTTTTTATTTTTGAATTTGGTGTTAGATGTTAAATCCATTTTTGGATCCATTCAATTTGCATTATTTCAAATATTTATTACGTGTTTGTCGCACAAAAAAAAAAAAAAACTAAAGAAGAAACCTTTGGTCCGGCCTTTATTACAATATTTTCTTAGATGTGACGTTTGATCTTAAATTATTTTGCATTGGTTTGGGTTGTGAAACATTCAAAAATTAGTTACATATTTCAAACTATTATTTTAAACTTATATACATTATTTTTCAAAAGTTAGTGACATGTTAATCTAATATAAATGTGCATTATATCTGAAATGTAACTGACTTTTAATTGTTATATTTAACAAAAATTAGTTACATTTACAAATGTAACTGAATTCTAATGCAATTATTTTTGTTGAAATTGAGTTTCATTTTATAAATGTAACTGACTTTTATTTTGAACACTTATTTTATACCTTGATTTGTGTTTTATTTTTGCATTCATTTGAAAAAAACTTTGCGTTCATCGCAAGTACTTTGTCTAATCATTGTAATTAAATAATCAACAAGTTAACAACAACATTTCAAAAAAAAATTAAAAACATTCGTTTTATGGTTGAATGAGAGGTTACAAATAAAAATTCCATCTTTTTCGGTGTTTCTGAATAAATGTTTTTTTGAATGATTTTATTTTTTTAGTTTTTATTTTTTAAGAAACCTTAGATGGTTTTAATTTCAGTCTTGCTTTTCATGGTTTTTTTAATTTATTTTGAATTGGTTTTGAAAAAATGGATTCCCCAAATAGATTGATTTGTTTTTCCAAAAAAGTGAGGATGGGTTTAACGAGGAAGGAAAATGTGGGATTTAAGTGAAGATTATTGTATTTTGCATTTTGAATATTTTAAAAAGTCAAACAAACAAATGAAAGAATGACACATCATGAAACTTGTGAATAAACATAAATAGTGAAGCCTATGTAACAGAACTCTTCATAGAATTAGCATTAATCTGTTCACCAAAAAAACCATCGCTTATGGGAAATGTGTTTACTTTGTGAAAGTGGCAAACAAATTGACCCTACAAAAATGCTATTCCCCATAAAACATGGGGGGGGGGGGGGGGGGGGGGATTAACTTCTGGTTATATTTTCCTATCAGTAAGTGCTGAATCCACTACTGTTTAGATTTTTTTTATTTTTTTTTTTTTTTTTTTTTGATGAAAACAGTGGTTTGTGGAAAAACAGGCCTACATAAACATGGCCTTAGACAACATTAAAGAGTCACTGCAGATGACTGTCTGAAACAACACCAAGGTCCCAAGAAACACTCATTATTCACTATAAGTAAACCTAGCCTTTGCACATTCATACATGTATACCACAAAGGATGCATCTGTTGTCATGAATACAAGCACGGGGCCGAGTCATACATATATACCACACGAAATGCATCTGTTCCCTTCTTACCAAAAAAAAAGAAGCAGCATCTGTTCCCTTGCTTTTAGATATCGGTTACAATAATAAACATATAAAAAAATTACACCAAAATTAAGTTAGGAAAGAAGAAAAAGAACCTGAGTTGGGGAATAATCAATAAGGTGTCTGTGAGTGCTATGCCTGAATGAGGTCGTGATGGGTTATATGCATCTGAGAATTATAACTCGGATTTTAAGAGCCTTGCGCTAGGATGTATGTTGATGTTTGCGAAAGGGTTGTCCTGTTCGACATGAATGTAGTCTCTTGTTTTCAGAACCTGCACAACATGTGGGGAGAAAGGTTCACTAAGAAACGTTTTCGAAAGTGAGGTTCATGTTAGATTGCCCCACCATAAATTACAAGAAAACATGATGACCACAGTTTGTTTCAAGAATAAGAGTGGATAGGGTTAGAGTACAAAAAAAAAAGTTTTATTTAATATGGACATATTGAAATAGCTATGCCTAACTACAAGTGGGGGAGGCAGGTATAATCTATTCCCACTTTTATTCATCCAAATTTAACAACCAGACTTATCAATATCGAGAAAGTAATAACCAAACAGAAAATCATCTAATTCTTCTCTATGGTCTATCCCCATATAACCAGTCTATATCCAAATAAGCTATTGGCGAACCAAACGGGGAGGATGGGTGTAAATGGTTTCAAAAAAAGAAGAAAAAATGATGAGAGGATTTGCATACCAATGTCTCAAAAAACATTCTTGATGCTTCCTTTCGAGTTTTACCGGCTAGAAGTCTCTCCATGGGGATCACTTTTCTTTCACGTTTAGCTTCACTGTCAAACAAAGTTTTGAGGTACCTGGCTACGTTCCTACAAACAAGGGGGGAAATAGAAAATATAAAGTTATCAGAAAATAAACATGCAGTTATATGGATTGTTTGCGGAAGAATAATGATCAGTCAAAACAATGAATCACCTTGTCCTAGAAGACCACCCACTGTTATCAAGGAATTGGTTTTCCTCAGTGTCTGGGATATCGTTATCTGCCTCTTCGTTAAGCTCAGTCTCATCATCCATGTTCAGAAACTCTGGAAAAAAATTATTATGCTCAATATGTCAAGGAAATATATAAATGGAACCTTATGTATATAGACACATCAGTAACACTATCAAAGGCCTAGGCTGAAATACAGATGATGTGGAGAATCAATAAAAACAAATAAATTAATAAGACTGTCAAGCAAATGACAGACTTCGATATTACTTGCATGCACCATTTTCAGAAAAATATGCAAGATCAGAATATTTGGCATTTACCACACATAAACCAGAGACCAACCTACCTGTATCGTTTCCTTCAACTCTGCTGCCAAAATCCTGCAGCACCACATCAGAATAAGAAGATTCAGCAATGCGTATGAAATAAACTATGTAGGCATATCTTTTTACAGCATAAATATATGTGATACATAAACATTGAAGAATCTAAAATTCATGTACATAGAATTGAGAACACGAATTTTAAATCCCACTGCTTAACTTACCCCAAAATCTTTTGGGTAAGAAATATCCATATCAGCATTGACTTCTTGACAGCTTGAACTTTCCCCTACCCTGACGTGATATGTTCCTTGTCCATATTAAATTGTGGATCCCCTTCTGCGCAGATAACTGTGGAAGACGGGTTCGGTTCATCATCCAAAACTTTCTCAAACACCTCATCTTTCCCTGCAATCTCTGACTGGCTTTTACCAGAGTCATCCTCAACCTGGTCAATAAGAAAACCAGCCTGATCAATTTCCAGCAAATTTAAACAATTTTCACTCCCCATGAAGAAGAAATCTACCTGAACTTTTGATCCAGCTTCAACAATACATTCTTGAGGAGAGCTTTCGTGGACCATGCCAACTGCTTCACCGCACATTCTTGGATCCTCCAAAACAGATGAATCCTTCAAAGTACTCTCATCATTCTCAACACAAATACCGCCAGAAACACATAGTGTATTATCATCCAAAACCTCATCAAATGGCTGAAGCACCGACTCTTGTTCTAGATTACAGGGCAATCCAACACTGGATGGTAATGTTTCTGCTCCATTATTTGATTCAATCCTAGGATCAGTTAATGCACTGCATCATGTCCAGGATGAGGGGATGATGAAGGCATATCATGATTTCCTGCTTTGTCATCCCAATTTTCTTGCCTATCTATTTCCATAGAAGTAGTTGCCAGTATCTGGTCATCATTTGGCAAGTCCAAAGGAGGGGCACTTTGCGGACTAGTAGCAGCTTCACATGTTGCCTCATCACCATCAGCTTTACCAAGAACGGATGCCATGAGATCACCTGTCCCATCCATTCTTGCTTCCTGATTGATATCTGGGTTTTGAGGAGGTTTCAGGTCCTTCGATACACCAATAGAAGAATGATTTCTGTCTTTCCTTGAAACCAAACTGCTCAGTATACGAATCCTAATTGGTATATCAGTGATCTCTGATGACATTCCTGAAAGTAGATAGAGCACGACTCAACTCAGCTTTGTTGTCCCAAAATTGTGTTAAAGCGAAATGGAGCAGAAAAACTGTGTTTTCTTTTCAGGATTAATGTGAAGGAAGGATCCCAGTAATAGATAAATTAGATGAGAAAAACACTTAAAAATGGATTGCAAGAAAATTTATCATTCTGGCAAGTGTTGCACTATTATTACATCCAAGTATTTCTTCTTCTAAATCATAACCAATGGCTGAACTTCAAGAAAATGCATAATAATATGCCACAATTGATTGATTGTTAAGAACAACAGCCGTCAATGCCAATAAACTAGTTCAAGTATAGCAAAGAGGCATTGTGTGCATGACTAGCAGAGAGAAAAAAATTCACCAGTAAGCAGAGGTTCATCAAATATTTCATCTTCCAGAAAGTATTTTTCAATCATCCATATCTCGTCACGAGTGCAAGGAGCTTTCTTTCGTACTCGTCGTATATCTTCTGTATTTATCAACTGTTGCCTTATTGCACTACAAAAGGTTGAAAAAGAAGAAGCAAATATCAGAATGTTAAAATAATACAACCAGTGATCATAATCAAATCAACACAAAAGAGCATGATATAACACATAGCAAACATGTAAATGGAGCATACTCAGCATGCAAGATCATTGTATCGTCCACCAGCACTTTACTTTTCGGCACACTAGATCTTTTGGTCACTCGAGAGCGTTTTGAAGAAGCAATTTCCAGAGAAGATGGAGCAGGCCTTGTTTTCCTCCTTCCAACTGATGTAACAAGGAACCGATTTAAAGACACAAAATAAATTACTAATCCATTTGCAGCGATACCAAACATGCCAAGAAAATAACAATCACCATATTATATTGCCTGATAGAAACATAAAAATATCAGTACCTAAGATTGAAGATAGTAGATCGTCATCATCAGGAAGAATGTCCACATTTTTCCTAGATCGAGGCCTCCGAGAAAATTTAGCAACATTTCCATCCTGCAAAACTGGTGTGCTTTCCATCGAATGGCGCTTCCTGCCTGAGAGAGTGCTGATTCTATCAACACTTCCATCACTCTCTATGGGTCCTTTTTCAAAAGTAGTCTGTCCAAGTAAATCATTTGGCAAGTCAAGATCCGCCACTGGGGCTGCACGCAACTTTTCAGGTTCAGGAAAATCTGAACTTGTTGAAAAGTTCAGGGGATCCGGTCTAGTCTCTGTTGTAATAATGCCAGCTGAGTTGTTATTATCCGAGTTAATCTCCAACTGCATGCATATGGACGTGTTTTGTACATCTAAATCACCTGTGATACAGAAAGGTTATATACTTCAACAAAAATGACATAGATTAAACCAGAGGAAATGCATAAAAAACACCCAGAAGATGTCATCGCACAGACCTGGCACCTCAACTGCATGCCCACTGGAATTCAGAACCATCTCACTTCCTAATCCTTCTGATGTGCATGTTTCTTTTGATGACAATAGAGAGACATTTTCAACTACCATCCCATCTTTTGCAAATGACTGATTCACCTCATCAAGCATTGAACTGCATGATTGAAGCACGTGACCATGGGCACAAGTAATTGGATCAGGATCATGAGAGCTGGAAGGGCGCTTAGGCTCAACATTCCCAATATCTGAATTATTGCATGCTTGTATAACATCTGGCTCTTGAGGAGTGTCATTCAGTTTGGAAGCTTTTGGTTCTATAGAAGTGGATTCAGGTTCAACAAATTCTGAGGTGGATAGAGAGACTACTTGGGACATGTCTACTATTTGAGGCAAGTTGTCCGTTGGCACCAAAAGACCTTGAGCCTCTGAACTCATACCATTAGGAGACGAACATTGCGCAAACAAATTCTCTTCGGAACCTAAATTTTTTGGATCACAATCTTCAGAGTCCAGGCAAGGAATGGAAGCTGTATCTGGAATAGCAACTTCCCAACTGTTGGATAAAGACGTTTTCTTTTGAAGACTCAAAGCAGAAACTTCCTGGACACTGGCGGGGATGGCTTCTTCAACTAGTCCAGGTGTGGATGGAGCCTGAGCAACCACAAGTAAATCAGTTGGTGGAGCTTCAATGGCAGAAGCAGAAGGTCCAATGGCTGGAACTGCAGGTGATTCTTCAATATTCTCACAAGGAAAGACCATTTCGTTTAGATCTGGTGTTTGAATGTTGTACCCACGCAGAGGAGAAGAAGCATCACATCTGTTTGAATCTGGAATGTTTGAAAAAATATGCTTTTCATGATCATCAACCTCTTTTGAAGCTTCAAGTTCCCTATCACCATCCACATCTTCACAATCATCCAACTCCATGTTGGCAAAAGGTGTAGCAGGCTGACCAGATGTCTGACACTCCACACTGGTTATGGTACAAAAGATGTTTTTTTTAGTGAATGAAGCTTGATATAAAACATGATGCTGATGAAGGAGTGTAATATAAAATGCACATCAGAAAACATATAGTTGAGGCCAAATTGAAACAGATACAAGAGAACTGAAATTCTGCTGGAAATGTTATATATTAATGACATGGATAATCCAATAACCTGGCGCATTATAAGGTGAAAAGGAAGAAGCACAAGAGTTAAGTTTAATAAACAAAATGTGATCAGGATAGAAGATGGGCTGCAGTAAAGATCCTTTCCAACTATATTTGTTTCCTGTTATCATGTCGGCATCAAAACAAGATACCTTGATATGAAAGGGTCATCATGGCATGGAGGAAGAGATTCAGATTTGCCAATTCTCAGTAGATATGGGACTTTGCCATTATCAGCAGAAGTAGGACTGGTTTAGAAGGCACAAGAAGAACGATGATCGAAGCAAAAGGCTAAGCCAAAAGACTCCTCATCCCACATGCAGATTGCCAAACAGGCAAACACTTTAGCGCACATGCAACGAGAGGATATTCAGGCAAAGAACTGCATATGTTGAAAACAATAGAGCTTAAATTGTTTCTTTTCTTAAGTTGTGTATATTTTAAAGGCTGGATCAATGTCCATTAAGTGAGGCAACACATGGAATGTGGTTTATCACTGGAATGCTCTTTCGTGGGGGCATCAAGTGGGGTTTTTTATTTTCTTTTTGGTAATCCCTCATCTATTATGCTTTGGAGTGCTCCCCAGACTTCACAAAATTAAGGTGGTATGTCACCCCCTCCCCCCCTTTCTCAGAAAAATATTTTATATTACAAAAGGTTACAAGCAATAGAGTTTCGAAGTGATGGAGACCGAGTTTGAAATAATTTCCTCAAGTCAACCTTTATAAGAAGAATGAAGACAATCCTTGTTCAATTGATAGTACACAATAATGCATAAAAGGATTCCAGAATCACATATAGATGCACATTTGCATGAATTAGCTGTGTTCACACAAATCACAAAGGATAAATATACAATAATATATAAAAAAATCACAGGAGAGAAGAGAAGCTATTGAAAGATTATTATCATAATCAAATGGATATCACTCAAGAGTAGAAACACAGTAGATCAACATGATACAAGGTTATTGATCAGTCATGACATTATATGAAATACTCAAACAAATCCTTAACAAAATAATAATCAATAATGATACTGAACAGAACAAACTAACTCCAGAATCAAGAGAATTCGAATGAACATGACAAACTACAGAGAAAGAGTAATGAAGCTCACTTTTCCAAATCCATCAAAGTTGCATCATGCTGACCTTTGTCTAAGAGTATGTCCTGGATGGCCAAGGAAAAGAAAGACATAAAAAAATGGAACAAAAAAGCTAATATGAATGCTTAAGAAGCAGATATACAAAAACAAAAGTTACGAAACAAAGAGTTGGAAGAACTCTTTGGATCACATCTGTGACTTGCGTAAATTTTATGAAGAGATAAGAGCATAACAGATTCATGCATGCTAAATAAACCAAGATATCATGCTTGTGGTACAAGAGGCAATTAGCACACTACCCAGAGAGGGCATACCGGGTAAAGAAACTAGACTTCAGTTAAATGAATCATCCTTCTAAATTGTTTTAGATGAAAAGATAAACCTGGGAACATTATTTTATTTGCAACATAATGTTCACGAGGAAAATATGTACAATAACATATTTCTTACTGGAACAATAAAAATCATCTGTGACCAGAAATACGGTGTGTGAAGCACATGAAGCAAGGAAAATTTTGCAGAACATCAAAATATAAAATCTGAGAAAATTAGAAAATAAACATCTAAGCATGCCTTAAAAAAAAAAGAGGACATTAATAATCACCTCATCAATGTCTAAGCCAATTTGGGAAGCATCTCCATCACCAAACCTCTCTGAATAAACAAATAACAATATGCATTTAGCGCTAAAAACACTGTTCAATAGTGGAATGAAGTAACTCAAAAAAAAATGTTTTGAACTAAAGATACAAACCATCCAGTCCAAACTTTGATGTGGATAATCCTATGCAGGCAACATTATCTTGCAGTGTGATCTGCTCCCTTGTACTGACATGGTGATCAACATAGTTTCTGCACAGTTTCAACCATAACTAACTAATAAGTAAAAAAGAAACACAAAATGAAAATCTTACAGCCTGAAATGTTAATAAAATGGCAGACGTAGTCATAACCAACCCCTGTAGGAAGACACTGTCCGGTAGCTCAAAATCATCAAGATCAAAAGTTTCTGGCAAAGTGATTGAATGATAGGGTGCAGTAGATTCTTCCGGGGGAAGATCAACAGCAGTCGACCGAAAAGCTTGTTTTATCTTGAGCAAAGCCTCACTACAATCATGGAAAAGATAATTCACCTTTCGTGAATATATCCTGACCACACCAAGCAGTAGATGGCTTGATAAACGAAGTGCAATCGGTACTTCAGGAAAAAGAATTGAATCTGTATAAATTGCTAAAAAATAGTCAGAGAAATTCATGGTGCCACAGACACTCATTAAAGACCAATATCTACAATTTGGCAGAAACCATTCACATTTCTTTCCTCCTAGACATGCAATGTCCATCGATAAGAACTAGCGCCCCAACCAAAACATAAATACATGACAACAGTAAAAGCGAGAACAATAAGTCATTAACAAAACCCAAAACCACCCTTCGTTACTATAAACGTGGCGTGTCAATACGAATGAGTACATCATGTACATGATTCAAAATCCATTCTTTTTTCATCCTCAATAAAATTTTACTCCAATCAAGAGAACCCACAATTTCAATAAACATGTAATTAAAAACATATCAAGAACAGACCAAACAAGAAAGGCAAGTATCCTGACTGACCTACGGAGACGCCGATATCGGTATCGGCCACTTGATTCTTCCTCAGCTTCCTCTCCAGGTGCGCCGCGATCCATATCGTCCCAAGCGGGCCCTTCTTCGCCAATATAAACTGCGAATAGAACATCCTCTCTCCACAAAACCTAAAAATCGAAAAATTTGGGGCAAACCCACAAACCCTAATCAACCCAGAACACCCAAACAGAAGACGATCTCGAGAAACCCCAAAAAGACCCCGCCTTTAGCATTCCCACTGCGAGAACTCGAACCCTAGAGCCTCAACATCCCCCAAAAAACAGAAATTGATCGTGAATTCCGTTGAATCCCCCTCCCCCCAAAGAAAACCCTAAATTTCGGGCACTGATTTTCCTTTTGTACGATCTGAATTTTTGAATTTTTTATTTTATTTTGAACTCTCACTGTGTGAAAGAATCAATAGAATCGAAGAACAAAAGTCAGATATTTTTTACAGCGCGAGAAAACGCTGACACGATAAAACGCATAAAGTTTCTCGTTATCGTCATAAAGGAAATCCTGAACGTCCAAAGTTTGATCGGACGGTTGGGAGGATTCTATAAGTGGACTTCGTTTTATCGCAATATATTGGTGCTCCTGAGATTCCGAGGAGGAGATACTTAAGTGAGACTCTCACGTCTGCCCCGTGAATTGTTTGGACGATAATGCCCTTGATTGTTGGGGAGCGTAGGGGACTTGAAGTAGGGCTATTTTGGGGAATTCGGATGGAGTTCTGAACCGCTCACCAAATTCTAAAAAAGGTTAGTTGACATGGATACAGCCAATGATGATGGAGCACGTGTCTGTTGACTGCTAAATGATTAATGACACAGGAAATAAGTTGAACTGTTGAACACATTTTATTCTTCAAAATTCTCTGTGATAATGTCACATTGCAATACGAATTTTTTCGATTGTTCAAATTTTTTTGTTTTTTGAATTGGGCGGATTCTGTGGGCCAACTGTCAAAAACATAGATAAAAAAAATTTGTATTTATACCCTTGTTGAATTACTATTTAGTGTTATATCCCTTTAAAAAGATAATGATATCTATATCTTGAAAAATTCATTCGTATTGCATATATAACCTTCTGTCAATCTCTGGTACCTGATTGATCTAATCACGCTTACCAATCTAACCACACCTTATGAAATCTCCCTTTTTACCTCCCAGACCTAAAAAAATTTGTATTTATACCCTTGTTAAATAACTATTTTGATGTCATACCCCATTTAAAAAGGTAATTATTTATATTCTCCTCGAAAATTCATTCATACTGCATTTATATCCTTTCGTCTGGCTCCTCTATATTTGGCATTTATTTGCTTGTTTAGGGCATGATATTGAGTTTAGGATTATGTGTAAATGTCTATACAATTTGTCAATGTGAATAATGTTTGAGCTTTTTTAAGTTCTCAATTTTTAAACAGGCGGTGATGTTTGGGAGAGGCAGCAATGTTTGGGGAGGAAAGCCGGTGCTGTTTGAGAAGCAGAAGCGGCGTCGTTTGGAGATGCAACAACGTTGGGAGAGGTAGACGGCGATCTATGGGGAGGCGGCGATTGCGAGTGAAAAGGCAGAGGTTAAGTTTGAGAGAGGTGGCAATGTTTGGGAAGGAAAGCCGGTGCTGTTTGAAAAGGAGAGGCGACGCCGTTTGGAGATGTGACAATGTTTGGGAGAGGCAGACGGCGATCTCTAGGGAAGCGACGATTGCGAGTGAGAGAGGCTGGGGTTATATTGATATACGCTAACTCTCAAGAGGTATATGCATTTAACACTTTTTAAAATATTACTTTTATACCATTTACAGCATTCACGGTGTTATTTCTACTTTATTTCGTAACAATGTTTTAAAAAAATAGTTTTCAAAATCTATAATATTACTCTCTATTGCACTTTTAAATGGTGTCTTAGTTTGAATGATCTATTATATTCTTTTTAACTTTTAAAATTAGCTCTAATTTGTTGTTGTCGTCTTTATACTTAACATACAAGTCTTTTTGTGTGCATATGTGGTCTTCCTATTTTTTAAAAATTAACCTTAATTTGCTATTTCGATGTATCATACTGGGCATATCTTTGAGTCTTTCTTTACTTATGAATACTTTACTTATGAATACTTATGAATACTTATTCTCTCTTTTAATTTTTTAAATCTAAACATAATGCAAGCTTCAAACAACCATAACCACAGTGGAGGCTTCAGATAGCAATGACCTTTCAATTTTTTTTTGTTTTGGTGAAAAGCCTAAATAATCATTTGTATTACTTAATATTTGTAGATTTTCAAATATTCTGTTATCAAGGTTGGGTTCGAAGACTATTAGGTCTGGCTATAAACACAGTTTCAAGATGTATAAATTGCGTGTGAAATATTTTTGAACCATCCACATAACAGAGTGTAAATGATTTCCTCAAGTGGGGCCTTGAATAAAAAAAAATTCCACAAACTATGATTAATTGGAAAGCTGGACCCAACTTTTTGTTGATATAAAAGACAATTCAAACTATTTTTTTAACATAAAAAATATATTTTCTGAAAAATCAACTTTTTTAAAAACAAAAAAATAATTTTTTTTTTGAAATAAGGTAGAACTTCCTACCAACACTTCTATTAAGAAAAGTGAAAGTACAAGTCTAAATTGGATGTGAGAGTAATAGAGAAAGAACAAGCAAAAAAATATGATTTGGAGGGGCGTTGGTCGTTTGTATATGTGAATTCTACTAATGCCACAAACCCTCTCCCCACCCCTCCCTAATCAAAATATAGACATTTGACCCTCCCGGGTTGACACGTCCCCAGCCCCCATGATGCCGCGTCCCCAATCTTTTATGAAATGATCGGCAATGTCTTAGATATTTTCGACATACACTCACATCCCCTTGAAGATCGCCGCATTGCGCTCCTCATCTCACTCTGCCTCTCTTATGCATCTTTGGTCGACTAACGAAGCAAAGATGGCAATAGCCAATCGACCGCGCTCCTGTCAAATTGAAGATAATGTTTCTTGAAAATCAAATCAATCGTGGGTTTCTTATGATACCTAAGTAGGATCTCACTAAACATAAAATTTAAGGTCCTCGCTTCACATATGATATAGAACAATATAATTTCAATAAAAATTATCAATTTGATAATAAAACGAACAAATCATCCATCCACACAAATCTTGGACACGAACTCCTCGATGTTCCGACACGAGCTCCCCCCTCCGCCCACCGTCGTCGCCGCCGCCCTAACAACGTCCCTCCACTCACCGATGCGTCTCCCAAACTCCTCCTCCTCCATCACCCTCCTAATGCACCTCTCCAACTCCTCCCTCCTCGCCACTCCTCCCCCATCCACCCCCACCCTCACCCCCGTTCCCCACACCTTGCTCACCAACGCCGCGTTCGTCGGTTGGTCCGTCCACAGTGGCACCCCCACTACCGGCATGCCCATGCTCATTGCCTCCAATAGCGAGTTCCACCCACAGTGGCTTACGAAGCAGCCCACTGATTTATGGGCCAACACCTCCAGCTGCGAGCACCACCTCACTATTAGTGATAACCCCTTCTCCTTTGTCATCGCCCTGAAACATGGTGACAAATTTCTACATTCATATATTAAATCATATGGAATAAAGCAGGGTCAGTCCTAAAAATTGACGGGCTCGATGGAGCTGTATCCTAATATTTTCATTTTTTTTATGATTACCATCATATAAAGTTTTTTATTTTTTAAAATTAACTTATTATAAACAACAAATAAGTCATACATTTAAGAAAATGAAAAAAACAATAAAAAAAAAGATGAAATGGACAAGTTTTTAATAATATATTAAAAACTTGAAAATATGATAAAAATTCCAATAAAATAAGAAATTAAACCACTTTTGTCTCCTGAGTTAGGACCTTAGAATATGTAAATATTGAAAGTATGGAGATAAATATTTTTTTCTAAGGCCTCATTTATAAACAGATTTGAACAACTTTTGGGTTTACAGGAAGCTATTTTTCTCAAACCCGTTTTCAAACAGAAAACTGGGGCCAAAAGCTGTAATCAGATTTATGAGAAAAAGTGTAAAAAACCTAAGTTTTCTAGAAGCTGTGGAGAAGCAGTTTCCTACAAAATCAGTTTTAATATCAGTTTTTGCCTAAAATCAGATTTGCAATCGTGCAACCAAATATAATATTTAGTATAAAATATACATGCAAAAAAAAACTTATACAACTAAATCATCCAAAATAAATAAATACCTAGATTTTGAATATATTAAATGTATTTTTTAGTAGAAACTAAAAAGTATGTTACTGATAAGTACATGTGTTATGTATAACCTAACTTGAAATTTTTTTAAGAAAATGTTAGACTATATAATTTTAACCTAACCTGAAGTTGATTGGAAGGTTGGACTCTTCAGAGGCCCTGACCACCCAGATGAAGGGCTTCCCACATCCAAGGAGGCCATGGGCCAGCTCCTCTATCTGCTCGGACCCGAGCTCGGCCAAGCTTCCAAACGAGACGTAGACGACCGACTGAGCCGCCTTCGTGTTGAGCCACTCCACGCAGGAGTCCAGGTCCGGTTTGAAGAGGCTGAAGCCATAGCTACTGTCATCCTTGTCATGGTGGTTGTCTAGGTACATGGATGGTATGGTTGGGCCTATAGTCTTTACAGGCAGGAGTGTTGCCATCCAATCCACTGCCTGATCAGAGGGAATAAAATGGAATAGAGGAGAATAAGAGAAAAAAAATTGTTTGTTTTAATTGAATAAACCTTGATAGTTGTCCGGATAAATTAAAAACTTGTCAAGACTTATATATCTATCATTTTGAATCATTTTAGAAAAAAATTATATAATTTAACATTTTCACGTACAACCCAAAAACATGTCAAATGTTTTGTAACGCATATGCTTCGTTACATGAAATTTTAATGCGAATAATTATAGCAAAGGAAAACAATAAAAAAATTATATAAATAAGATTATTACTATTATAGTGATAACATTTATGATCGACTATAAATTATCATGGTCGGCTATGAGATTAGTGAATTAAGATGGAGCTTTAGACCAACTTATAAAATGAGGCATTTACACTAAAATAGTTTGAATAGTTTTTTACAATACATAAAAATTAAAATAAAAAAATGTCAAATAAAAAATGAAGAATAATAAAATATTTAAAAAATATATTTTAAAAAATAATAAACTGAAAAATAGAAACAAAACAACAGAAATGGGAAAACTAAAACCTATTCAAAGAGAAGAAACTCATTTTAAAAAAAAGAACAAAAAGAAATCCTCCAATCAAGAGATTTGTTGTTAAAAAGGATTATTTATTCATAAAAAGACAAATAAATCATATAAAATAGGAATAAAAAATGTAAAATATTTTAAAAATTAAAAAAATAAAATAAAATAGATGAGTGGGTATATTTAAGTTTCTAAAAAATAAATTTTTTTATCAAAATGTTTAATATATATATAATTTTGAAGTTTTTTTAGGAGAGGGCCCTAGGCGGCTACCTATGCAACTTATCCAGGGTAATAGTACTATAAAATAGAAAAATATTATTATATGAATATAGTATTTTAATTACAACTTTTTGTCCCATTACTAAACATATATTATTAAAATATTTTTAATTAGTCTTATTATAAAATTTAAAAATTAGATATCAAGTATTTGACACAACTAATGAAACAAATGGAAAGTGACATAATTAATGACGTTTATTTTTATTATTACTAATTAATTAATTTGGGTCATGGTATTGCTTTGACCCCAACAAAAAAAATGTTACGTATAATACATTTTGAGCGTTGATACACGTAGTCCTATTTTCAGCCTGTTTTTCAGTTCCATACGCTATGATAACGTCGCATATACTGCACCATCATAGTGTATGGATCCTATCATAGTATATGACCCAATTTGTTTTTTTCATTTTTTCATTATGAAAAAAATATACTAATGTATCTTAGTATATACTTCATTTTGTATAACAGCATGCACTTCAAAAGATGAGTGTATGATTTAAAAAAAAGAAAAATGGAATGGACTGCGATTGAGGTTGCAATGAGAGCTGTGTGTATTTTTTTCCATACATTTTTATTTTTTTAATTTTGGCATGCACATATTTTGATTTTAAAAAATAGTGGACATATAAAAAATAAAAATATATACTCCAACGAATTGCATGGACTAACCTACGAAAAATATTAAAATATATTTTATTAAGCAAAAATTCTACTATATGAATAAATATTTGTATTTATATGTACATATAAAAATAGTATACCTCATAATGAGGTACATGTTTTTTATTGTTTAAAAATAATGTACATATAAAAAAATGTTATGTTATGATTCTTTTTTCATCTTCAATTCCAGTCTAAATGTGTTTTGATTTTTTTAAAATAATATATTTCATAAATGCTTTTACAAAAAGGAAAAAATTCATGTGTCCCCCTGTAAACTACTCAAAATCCATATAATCCCATACTTTTCCTAAAGTCCAAATAACTCATTAAGTTAAATTTATGAGAAATGAGGAATATTCAATTAGGTTAATCCTGACAGAAAAACATAATACACCAAAAACCCCAACAATGTGTTAAAAATGTGAAAATAACTCTAGAAATGACAAATTTACCTTTCTATATGGGGTTTTATAATCTATTCGGAGGGGTAAAATCATCATTTATAGAGAATTTTTTACATTTTTAACACATTGTGGAGGTTTTTCGGATACGGTGTTTTTAGCCAAGGTTAATCAAACTGAATATTTCCAGAATATTTCTCATTTGTGAGCGGAATTTTAACTTTGACCTTAGGGGCTATTTGAATTTACATAAGTATTTTCAGAGGTTATATGGACTTAAGAAAATGTCAGGGGGTTATATGAGTCTCCGGCAGTTTACAAGGGGTTATTTGAATTTTTTTCCTTGTAAAAAATGAAACACTTCACCGATTACATAGATGTATTTAAAGAAAATGTAAAACATTTCTATCGAAGCATATACATTATTAATGTGAGTATATGTTTTTGATAATTTTCTATCTATGTATATGAAATTAGAATTGAGGTTAATAATCATCTAAAACTCACCTCCTTCTCCAACTCATAAACAGAATTAAAGAAGACCCAATCAGCACCCTCAATGTTAGAGAATTGATTCAGAACCATAGCAAAGTAAGCCGGGTATGACCCCGCAACCGATAAAAACGAAGGCAGCTCCTCCACCTTGAACGGCCGAGACACCCCTTCAATCTCCACCGTCTGATCCACCACCAACGGCGCTCGTATCTTCCCATGGTACATCTGATAGTACACCGCGCACACCGTGCACGTCTGCGTGAAGAACGCCGCGCCGATGAGCCCGGCCTGCTTCGCGACGTCCAGGGCCCACGGCATGAACGGGTCGTAGACCACGCATGTGAAGGGTTCATCGGCCCGTCGGCCTGACTCGATGAGCTCGAGCAGGGTGCGTGAGCCGTGGACCCTATATTAGAAAATAAAGAGTTTGACTGAGTTATAATGAATATAATTATAAATATGTTTGGCGAGAACAATCCTATTTTTTCTATTGCACGATTAACCTTACCCCCATTTTAATTGCAGATTTCAATACTTGATCTGGTGCGTTAATTTGCGTTAATTTTTTTTTTAGAATCACGCCTCCCTCAGTTATGCATGAAATTTTTGTATTGGTTTTTTTTTTTTTTTTTACAAATCTCAATTATTTTATTTTAATTTAAATTTTTTCTTAATATCATTTGTTAATATTTTTTCTTAATCTTATATGATCCAACAACTTTATAATTCAAATAAAATCTTAATAGATAAGATTTTAAAAAAATCTAAATTTAAAATTGTATATATATAAAAAATGATGGAGGTGTGATTTATGAATCACATTTTTTAAAAAATTAAAAAAATCAACACAAGACGACGTGTGTAATTGGGAGAGCATGAAGTTAAAGCATGTGAATCGTAGAATCTACAATAAAATGGGGGAAGTTAGAACGTGCAATAAATTTATTTATTTTTGTTATTTTTGCAAATTACCTTTTATGTTATTCTCTCCACTTAAATATTCTTTTTCTTTATTGGTAATTTTTTTCTTGTCAAATCTTTTACTATCAACACGCGGCACGACTCAAACCCATGTCTCTCTCATCCTATTAAAATGAGATTCGGTACATATTCTTTATATTTATTTTATTTTTAGATATTCAACACAACCTGAAGGCATCCAGGTCGCCCGCGAATTCGGAGTCATCGTGGCCGTCAGAGATGGTGGCAATGTCGACGGGGCAGGATGGATCTGGCCAGGCCGAGGCGAAGACAAAGCGGGTGACGACGAGGGTGGGTTTGATGTTATGGGTGATCAGGCGCTTGGCGAACTGGATCATTGGGTTTATGTGGCCCTGGCTCGGGTAGGGCAGAAGTAGAACTCTTGTTCTCTTTCTCTCCATCTCCATCTCTGGTTGTAGCTCTCTCTATATATATGTATCTCTCTCTCTCTCTGGGTGAGTTTATGTGTACTTTGGGTTTGTAGGAGAGGCTTATTATATAGAGAGAGAGTTAGGTTTGTCCAGGTTGCATTAATTAATTAATGTGTTGCATTCATCTTGGAAAAAATATGGTGCATCAAGTGAGTCAAAAACGATGGTTTCGAGACACTAAAAATTATGTTTTCTTTAATTTCTTCCATTAAAAAGAAAAGTTGTTGTAAGGATTAGAACATAAATTTTATGAGATGATTTGAGTCGGCTGTAACTTTTTTTTTTTAATTCTGAGAATTAGATGAGTGGATACGTTCAAATTAAGAAAAAACAAAATTTTAATTTTTATATTAAAATGTTTAATATAAAATTCTCGGATTTTAAAATTTTTTTGGAGGGGTCCTAGGCGGCTGCATACGTAGCCCATACCCAGGCCGGCGATGCTGAGAATATATGCTTCTCAATTTTTAAGGAATATCATATACAAAACCCAACTTCACGTTAATATTAAGATTGCGATTGAATGTGAGAATAAAACTCTATGATTTTTAATCTTATGTTACAAACTCAACTTTTAAAAAGTCATATTATATTAGATTTTCAACCGTAAAATTTTTTGATCTAAAAATGAAGATAGTGGTTTGAAAAGGTAAAAGCTGAATATGTGTTTGAATATGAGTTTGAGAATTTATAGCTTTTTAAACGTAGTCTCTACCTAAACTCATATCCAAGTGGGGCCTTATATATTAGATTTAAAGAAACAAGTTGATTTCACATACATGTGTCAACCAATGATGAATATAATAACTAGCAGAGATGATCCAGACCATCAGAATGACATAGATATAACTAGTCTTTCCCCCACGATGTGCGTGTAAATAAAAAAATATTTTACAAAAGCTACCCACAACCAATACCTTCAATTTATTTCAATTCATTTATATGCAATATAATATACCATATTATATATATATAAATGGTATGAAGAAAATTTTAATAATGATTAATTAAATCTTTTATAAAATTTATTATGAAATTATACATAAATAGATATATTACAACTAAAAATGAGTTTTTTGTATATGTATCCCTCAACCAACCCTATATTATTAAAATACCCTATTTGAAACTCTCAAACTGATAGTATCACTCGAATTGATAAAAAAAATAACGTTTATGTACAATTTAGACCATTTTGAATAATATTATTGAAAATAACAAATAATTAGGAATATTTTGCAAAAATGTGATTTTTTAGGGGTATATATACAAAAAAATAATAATCAAGAAATAAATTATTTCTGAAATTCTTTAAAAATTCATAACTTTTGAAGTATAATTCCGATTGGGGTGATCATAGCTAGTTGGAAAGAGCTTTTCGATCAATACTTATGACCGTGTAATAAATTTTTCTCAAAAATGACTATTGCATGATGTTGAAACTTATATTTGACCCGAAATTAGTTATTTATCACATATATTCCATGATTATCTCAATCTAAATCTAATAAAAAAATAATATAAATAATATGATGACGTGACATGATCACCACCATTCATTTAATATATCATTAATATGAATAGATAGATTAAAAATATAGATTTGATGAATATCTCATATTATCTTTTAAAATATTAAAAATATGTGTTTTTTCCATTCTTACCTTAATATAAAATTAAAAGTTCAAATATAACTAAGCACAAAGGAATGAATAAAACTTAAAACACTTTTGGTTGACATGCAACAAATTCACATGCATGACATATATGATAGTAATGATTTTTTTTATGAAAAAAATCGATATAACTCTCTAGTAAGTTAGCTAAATTGGTTTTAGTCCCTGTAAAATTAGAAAATCGTCACAGATCTCTATAAAATATATATGGTTAACGGATTTAGTTCCTGAGTTAAATTGTTTCATTAAATACATTCAAATAAGTCCTTACAAAATATGAAAAATCCGATTTAGTCATTTTGATGACAAAAATGCCCCTGCCTTTTCCAGAAAATTCTCCCACTATCCTAGACTCATTAAGAGTAAAAAAAAAGAAAAAATCAATATGACTCCCTGAAAATTTATGACAATTGAAAAAAGCCCCTGTAAAATCAGTAAATACATTTGGAGTCAACAACAAATTCGGTTAGTGTATTACAATAACTTATCAAGTACATTTTAAAATGGTATTATAAAAATTTATCATGTACGATTAGAGTCAACCACAAATCTGGTTAGTTTCAGTTACTGTAGGGACAAAAATAGTTATTGTCTAATAAGATAGGAATCTGGGAGATTTTTTGATTTTATAGGGACATTTTTTTTATTTTCATAAGTTTTTAGAGAGCTATATCGATTTTTCAAAAGTAAGGGGTGGAGGCATTCATGTAACTTTTAATGTATAGTTAAGGTCAACCATGTACCTGATTAGTTGGGGGTGACGGTAGAGATTGAAACGATATTTTTCTAATAATATAGGGACCCGTGATGATTTTCTAATTTTACAGTAACTAAAACCGATTTAGCTAACTTTTTAGATAATTATATTGATTTTTTCCTATTTTTTATGCATTTTTTCTATCACATGTTAATATTTTAGTGAATATTGATCTGTCTCCGTATATATTGAACTTTTTTTAATGTAGTAGTACAATCCCACATGCAATTTTACGTCTTGATAACCATCCAACTAAAGCTGAAATTTTCGATCGACACCGATCAAACTGAAAATGATTTGAGAGAATAGTTTTCTTTTTTATTGGTTATTAGTGGTACGAATGGACAACAATGAAATTTTAATATAATTATAAAAACAATTTAAATGAATATGGATCAAAAACGAAAAAGACAATGATTTCTGTGAATCAATTTGTGGGTTCCTAATGATACCTAAGCAGGATCTCATCAGACATAAAATTTAAGGTCCTTACTTCACCTATCACTAGAACAAATTAATTTCAATAAAAAAAATGATTAATTCGAGAAGAATAGAACAAATCATCCATCCACACGGATCTTGGACATGAACTCCTCGATGTTCCGACACGAGCTCCCCCCCCCCCCCCACCCATAGCCGTCGCTGCCCTAACGACGTTTCTCTTCCAACACTCACCGACGCGTCTCCTGAACTCCTCCTCCTCCATCACCCTCCTAACACACCTCTCCACCTCCTTCCTCGCCACCCCTCCCCCATCCACCCTAACCCTCAATCCCATCTCCCACACCTCTCTCAACAACGCCGCATTCGTCGATTGGTCCATCCATTGTGACACCTTCACATCTGGCATGCCCAAGCTCATTGCCTCCAATATTGAGTTCCACCCACAATGGCTTATGAAACAACCCATAGATTCATGGGCCAGCACCACCAACTGCGAGCACCACCTCATTATTATCGATGACAACCCCTTCTCCGTCGCTATTGCCCTGACATTATCGTGGAATAAAACAGGGGTGGCCTTGAAAATAGATGGGCTTCATGGAGCTCAATCCGCACAATTTTCACAATTTTTTTTTATGATTACCATCATATAGAGTTTTTGATTTTTTTTAAAATTAACTTCAAATTTTTTTTTGATCAATTCCCTATAAATAAAAATAAGACATAAATTTTAAAAAATGAAAAAAACAAAAAGGGTGAAATAATTATATAAATGAAAGTATGAAGTTAAAATAAACTTTTTCTAACTATGATCATTTGTATAAAATATACATATGCTAGTTGTGAATTGAAAGCAACAACTAAATCATCCAAGTTAAATTAATACCTAGATATTGAAGATATTAAATGTAATTTTAGTAGAAACTAAAAAATATGACTGATGAGTACAGGAGTACTGTACATAACCTAACCTGAAGTTGATGGGGAGCTTGGACTCTTCAGAGGCCCTGACCACCTAGACAAAGGCGTTCCCGCACCGCACCCGATGAGGTGGCAGGTGGGCTTGCTCCTCTATCTTATCGGACCCAAGCACGACCATGTTGCTGAAGGACACATAGACGACTGACTGAACCGCCTTCGTTCCGAGCCACTCTGATCGCCGTCCATGACTCTCACCGGTCTCCGTCCTTTGTTCATTTCCTATTTGATATAAGTTTTTTTGTGTTTATATTCAAACCAAGTTGATTATATGTACCAATGACCCATTTTATTCAAATATGTGATGTGATTGAAGTTTTATTTAAAAGCATAACCCTTTTGTTTGTGTACATGATCCTGGGTATTCAAATAGGTGGGTATTAAAAAACATACCCCTTTTTTGTTCAAACATATTATTTTAGGGCTTCAATATATAGATTTTTTTTGTGGTAAGTTCAATATATAGGTTTATGCGGGTGTATATGTTTAAAATCACATAACTAAGTTTATTTTGTTCTTTCTTAAACAAATGTTACCCCATATTTATTTTATAATTGGTTGCCTCTAGGTTTTGATTAATATTGGCCCTAGGTTGGGATTACACAGTCTTTGGTGTTTCCCCTGACCATCTAATTCAGTAAAAAAACACTATATAATGTCTCTTTAATTTGTTGGAATCTTAATATAGGAAGCTAGATAAATTAAGATATTATGAAGGTGATCAAGGCTTCAAGGGAGAGATGTGGTTGTATTTGGATTCACCTTTCCATATTGGTTGAACACAGTACTGTAATCATATATAAAAACTAAATATCTTCAACATAAATGATGATTTTGATGTAGTATTGGTTACATAAGAATGATTGGCATAAGAGTGATTAGTTGTAGTATTGATTTTGATGTGGTATTGAACACACCCAAATATCATCATGTTTACTTCCTTGATTTTTTACTTGATTTCTTGCATATGATTGAGTATTTACTTAATTTTTTTTACAATGCAGTAAGGCTCCCAAAGAGCATATTCGACCTACAGCTTCCAATAAAAAAAATTATTCCAACAACATAGCGTTGAGTTCTCGAAATGATGAAGTTCAAGTAGATCCACAAGAAGAAGAAGTGAGAGAATATTTAGAGGAAGAAATAGATTATTAAATTGATCAAGTTACCTTGAGGGGTCCTTTTCTTAGTGGATCAGTCAATAACGAGCTACTCGTTGACTCTTGACACCATCTTGCATATCGTATTTGGAATGGAAAAATATATAATATATTTAATAATTTAACTTTTATTTGATGAAAATAACAATTCACATATGATCGAATTCATTGTCTTTATACAGGAGTGTTCAATTTTAAGGTGTTGGCAACCTGTTACTCTATTAGACAGTTGGAGTTTAGACGACGAAGAAATGTGGAGCATATGGAATAATGGGAAGATCACCTCTTAGGACCTAAAGCAAGAGGCCCTCCAGTGCAAAGACCATGGGACACTATACCCGAGCACATGGGGTGGTTCAAATGGATAAGCCACTTATTTGTTCAAAACCCTGGAAAAAAAAGGATTCGTTCAGAGAGCTAGTAATTCCCAAATGACTCCTAGTTCAGACGAGGAATGGTTAATTGTCGACACTCTTCAATCATTAAATAGTTACAATATAAACTTTCTAACATCTTTTGTTCATTTGACTTTGTAGCTCAACATAAAATTACAATACTTTCAGCCATTCATTCAAGGAATGCATACGTTGTGCGTTTTACAAAGGCACATGTAGAATGTCATTGATTTTTGTCAAGATAATGCATCTCTTCCAATGTCCAGACCTCTTCCTACTGTTCCCACTAGAGAATGATGTCGCAGTAAAAGAGTTAACGATTGTCGATCACAACAGTGATTTTCAGTGTTTGGTTGTTTAATTTTTTTTTGAATGGGTTGATTAACAATGCTCGATGTATTTGACTGTTTAATATTGAATTTTCAACTTGTGTCTGACGAACATCAATGTATGTGATGACGCACAAAATTTGGAATGTTTAGTTGTATTATATAGTTGGTTTGGTGGTGCAGTAATAGAATTTGATGATTATTTGCTCTATGCAGCTTGTTATTCAACGTAACTTGTTGATTTAACTGTTATATTTGACAGCAGAGCATCCTAAGAAATTTGTTGCATATTTTCTATAAGGATCGACACCATTGAGGTCGACAGATGAAGATATTGTCAACCCTTGTACTGTCAAACATGTCACTAAAAACAAGTGTCATGTCTTGTAAGGATCGACACTACATATGTCTATAGATGAAGATATTGTCAACACTTGTAATGCCGAACATGTCACAAAAAAGTGTGGCATGTTTGTAAGGATCGACACCCCATATCATATGAGGATTTTGTCGACAATGGTACCGTCGAACATGTGACAGAAAATAAATATGTGATTTTCTGTATTGATTGATACCCCATGTGTCGACAGATTAAGATCCCGTCGATAGTTTTACTGTCAAGCATGTAACAGAAAAGGTGTGTCATGTTTTGTAAGGATCTACACCACATATGTCGATAGATGAAAATGCCATCGACAATGGTACTGTCAAACATGTGATAGAAAACAAGTGTGTGATTTTTTGTATGGATCAACACCCCATGTGTCGACAGATTAAGATCTTGTCATCATTTGTATTATCGAACATGTGACATAAAAACATGTTAAATTCTGTAAGGATTGACACCACAGATGTCAATCCTTACATTAATTTGTACTTATGGGATGACATTAGGGTGAGTAATATCTTCAAAAAATTATTTATGGGGTGTACAACAGAGGGGTGGGTTTGATTCAAAATGGGGTGACATTGGTATGGGTGGTTTCTTATGGTTTTGGAGTGCATAACTGTTAATAATGGGATGATTTTCTCATTGTATGGGATGGGTTAAACCCACCCATTTGAAAATAGATTTGGGGTGTTTTTGTTTGTATATGATGGAATAGTCTGACAAACTGTAGTGGGACTGGGTTTGAAGACTATTAAAGACTATTAGATCTGATTATACACACAGCTTTAGGATGTATAAATGATGAGCGTTAGTTTTGAACCATCCACGGAACATAGTGTAAATGATTGTGTATAGGAAAATGTTACGCTCAATTACATTCACCTTACATACTTTTATTTTTTTTAAACTAGTAAACATTATCTAATGAAAAATATGCTTTGATAAAAATGAAGATCACTTCATTTCGAGTTGAATGAATCCATTCTTAGTAAGTGTAAGAAAATATTTAATGAGGTATATACAACATCTAGCATGGTATATGTTTAACTGATTTCTAACGTATTATATAAAACTGTGTTTTAGATCGAGGAAAAAATTGAGTGTAACATCACTTGTATAGGAAAATGTTTTGTATAAGCAATGATACGCCTTCAAGTTGGGCCTTGAAACAAAAAATAAACTCCTCAAATATTTTTCAAACTACCATGATTAATTGAAAATTAAGCTGGGCCTAACTATTTATTCACAAATGTCACTTTGAAACTGTTTTAAAATAAAAAAAAATGTTTTCAGAAGATCAACTTTTCCAAAAATGAAAAAGATAATGATTTCTGAGAATCAATTCGTGGGTTTCTAATAATACCTAAGCAGGATCTCATCAAACATAAAATTTAAGGTAATACCTTAGCAGAATATCATCAAACATAAAATTTAAGGTACTTACTGCTTCACCTATCTCTCCAACAAGATAATTTGAATATAAAAAAAATTATCAATTCCAGAAAAACATAACAAATCATTCATCCACACAGATCTTGGACACGAACTCTTCGATGTTCCGACACGAGCTCCCCCCTCTACCCTCAGCCGTCGCCGCCCTAACGACATCCCTCCACTCACCGGCACGCCACCTAAACTCCTCCTCCTCCATCACCCTCCTAACACACTTCTCCACCTCCTCCCTCCTTGCCACCCCTCTCCCATCCACCCCAACCCTCACCCCCGTCCTCCACACCTCGCTAACCAATGCGGCGTTCGTCAGTTGGTCTGTCCACTGTGGTACCCCAACGATCGGCATGCCCATGCTCATCACCTCCAATGTCGAGTTCCACCCGCAATGGCTTACGAAACAACCCACTGATTCATGGGCCAACACCTCTAACTGCGAGCACCACCTCACTATTAGTGATGACAACCCCTTCTCCGTCACCATTGCCCTGAAACATGGTGACAAAGTTCGACATTCGTAAATCGATGTAATAAAGTATAGTCTACCCTGAAAATAGGCATGCTTACAAATTTTTTTTAATGAGTACCATCAAATATAATTTTTTATTTTTAAAATCAACTTTAAAACTAATAAAATCAAATCCCAATAAAATTAGAACTAATAAAAAAAAAGACATTTAAATAATGAAAAAACGAAAAGAAAAAGATGAAATGGACAAGTTTCTAAAAATAAAATAAAAAATGATAAAATTCCAATAAAATAAGAAATGAAACATTTTTGTTGTCAATTGACTGAGGCCCTTAGAATAAGTATATTAATAAAAATATGAAGTTAATTAAATAAACTTTTTTCTAAATACAATCATCAGTATAAAATATAAAACATACATGTATGTGAAAACTTACATGTTGGTTGTGAATGGATCGACTAATCATTCAAATTAAATGGTTATATAGATATTAAATGTATATGTTTTTTTTTTATGACGGAGGAACCTTCCGTGGAAGACCTTACAGCCAAACTGATAGGCTATTTCCACCAGTTTGTTTCGATTTCACAAAAAATTCTTTCAAATTTTGTCAAACAAATAAAATTTTAACACAACGTCAATCCTCGAATCCAAGACTTACCCTTAATATAGGTAAACCATGAACCGTTGTACTATGATAACTGGGGACATGTACATGTTAGACTGATAAATACAGGCATGCATGAGTATATATAAGTAATATAACCTAACCTGAAGTTGATGGGGAGGTTGGACTCTTCAGAGGCCCTGACCACCCAGATGAAGGGCTTCCCACATCCAATGAGGCCATGAGCCAGCTCCTCCATCTGCTCAGACCCAAGCTCGGCCATGCTTCCAAACGAGACGTAGACGACCGACCGAGCCACCTTCGTGTCGAGCCACTCCACGCATGAGTCCTGGTCCTGTTTGTAGAGGCTGAAGCCATATCTATTGTCATCTTTGTCATGGTTAATGTCAAGGTACATGGATGGTATGGTTGGGCCTATTGTCTTAACAGGCAGGAGTGTTGCCATCCAATCCACTGTCTGCTCATAAACAATATCAGAGAGTAACATTTAACCCTCCGTTTCGAGTGAGATATAACAGGGGAATAAGGGGTACAGAGAGGAATAAAGAAAAAAGTTCGTTTGTTTTGACAAAATAAAATGAAAAGTTATGAATATGTCCGATTATTATTTTAGGGAGTGGTGGAATTACTTATTATTAGGGTTTATGCATATCAATTCATAAAATACATTTATGTAGCATTTTTAAAAAATCTTCTCACCAAACACGTACTCTCACATATATGCTAAAAACATGTCACATTAATCATATCTCTTACGCGTATTCGAGGGGGAGGGGGGAGTGGTATTGTTATACCCTCTTTATTCCAGCTTATTCTGGCATCCGAATTCTATTTTATTTCAGTCATCTAAACAACTTTTTTTTTTGGGCCTATTCTCCCTTATTCCAGGCCAAACATGGACAAACAATTTATGTAGTGTTATAATTATTATTTAAAAAATCATAAACTTTTATCAACTCTTATCCATCACTTATTCTTATTTTATTAAAAGTAACTCGAATAACAAAAATATCATTTTTATATTTTCAAATGAGAATCAGAGCGAATGATTATTACATATTTATATATCACAGTTGAGTTAATAACTCTTAAAGAAAGTAATAAAATTATTTTTCACCCTTTTCTTTTAAAGCAAGTGAATTTTTTCCCCCACTTTAATAAGATAAAATAAGACAGAAAAAGTGATGATTTGTTTTCTTATTTGACACAAATATTATATTTATTGAAAATTTCATTTTTCATGTCACAAATAATTTGTTTGAAAAGTTCACGTCTAGACCTGGACCCCTCTTTGACAAGGAAATATATCAAATTAACGACCATAACAATTATTTGTCACGTAGTCTGACGTGGACTAGTCAAAAAATCATAGCCAACTAACTCTTATCCAAAATGAAAGGGTGTATTTTTATTGTCAATTTTCTAATTTTCTATGAGATATATACATTGTGAATGTGTGACTGATAAAGTATATGATACTAGAATTGAGACTAAAAAAAGATTGTGTATAACATTGTTATAAAAATAACATTATGGAAAATATTACATCTAGCCCCTGTCTACACCATCAAACCATTTTTATATCATTATAAAAAGTGAAGTATATGTTTAGACAAACTAATACACTTTTTTCCCCCTAAAAGTTAAATAAAAAATTTATTTTTCTTACTAGGACGTCTGACTTATGGTTGCATTAGCACCCAAACATTATCTATCAAATGATCTAATACCAAAATAATTCTACTCAATATCATCATCAATAAACAAATTATAACTCTAGTAAGGTTAATGATCATGTAAAACTCACCTCTTTTTCCAACTCATAAACAGAATTAAAGAAGACCCAATCAACACCCTCAATGTTAGAGAACTGATTCAAAACCATAGCAAAGTAAGCTGGGTATGACCCTGCAACCGATAGAAATGAAGGTAGCTCCTCTAACTTGAACGGCCGAGGCACCCCCTCAATCTCCACGTCTGATCCACCACCAACGGCGCTCGTATCTTCCCACGGTACATCTGATAGTACACCGCGCACACCGTGCACGCCTGCGTGAAGAAGGCCGCGCCAATGAGCCCGGTCTGCTTCGCGACGTCCAGGGCCCACGGCATGAACGGATCATAGACCACGCATGTGAAGGGCTCATCTGCCCGTCGGCCTGACTCGATGAGATCGAGTAGGGTGCGTGAGCCGTGGGTCCTGAAAATAAAAAGTGACTGAGTTGCAATGGATAAGTGAAAAATAATGTAGTGTCTCAGTTTTTTCTCCCTTTTCTCTTCTCATCTGTATATACATTTTATTTAATTTATTAGGACTTTGCTATGCGTGCATCCCTTAAAAAATTCTACATCGCAAACATAAAACTTTATTTCGAGCAATACTTCTAAAAAAGTTTAACTTGTACATGTGCATTTGAAGGGTATTTTTACATAATATTAAATTTTTAAATTTTTGTTGTATTACTCTTTAAAAGGGTATTTATGCGCAATTTAAATTTTTTGAGGGGTATTCCTGAAAATAATAATTCTCTATTCGGCGAGTGGTTCGACAAAATGAGATTTTTTTAGGACTATATATATGCAAAAAAATCTTATATTATTTTTGAAAAATGTTACATTCAATTTATTTTACTGTCCAAGCAACAGACTGCATGTGTTTTTTTTTTCAATCATATGTTTATATAATTTTATAAAATGTGAAATATATATTCAAATAAATTGCATCGTGTCATAAATAGAAAATATAAAAAGAATTCAATGAGATATGTATACCTCTTAGATAAAATAAGTGAAAAGTTTATAGGACTGTATTTTAGACCATAAAATTTTGTGCATTATAACTCTTTGTTTTCAGATAATCAAACAACCTGAACGCGTCCAGATAAGACCCAATGCTCTCAGCGCCGGCGAAGCCGGAGTCGTCGTGGCCGTCGGAGATGGTGGCGATGTCGACGGGGCAGGTTGGGTCGGGCGGGCGAGGCGGAGATGAAGCGGGTGACGACGAGGGTGGGCTTGATGTTGTTGGTGATCAGGCGCTTGGCGAACTGGATCATTGGGTTTATGTGCCCCTGGCTTGGATAGGGCAGAAATAGAACTCTTGTTCTCTTTTTCTCCATCTGTGGCTGTAGTGCTCTCTCTCTCTCTCTCTCTCTCTCTGAGTGGGTTTATGTGTTTTTTGGTTTGTTAAATTTTACCATGGAGAGGCTTATATAGAGAGAGAGTTAGGCTTATCCAGGACTCCAGGTTGCATTAATTAATTAATGTGTGACGCATTCATTTTGAAAAATTCTGGTGCAGCAAGTTAGTCAAAACTGATGCGATGGTTTTGAGACAAGTTTTTTCCGTAAGAAGAGTTGCTGGAAGGATTAAAGGGTAAATTTTATGAGATGATATATTAATCGACCGGATGTATCCTTTTTTTAGGGAAAAATATATATAACCCTATGAAAGTTTGTTTATATCCATCAGTCCCTCTTTTTGAAAATCCATATAACCCCTTGATTGTTTGGATAACATTGATATATCCCTGTGTTAAAGTTTTGAAACTGGAGCGTGATTAACTTACCTTATACATGGTTAAATTACATTTTTACCCTCGTCACTTTCACACACACCTTAAAGAAAAATATATATAACCCTCTTAATTTTTGCTAATATCCATATTGGCCCCTCATTTTTTCTGAATATCCATATATATATAACCTCCTATATTTTCCCATGAATAAAGATTTAGGCCATTGAGTTAATTTTTATCAAATTTTAAGTAATATTCTGAGTATATTCTATTTATCTAAAGCTGTTGCAAATGCATTTATCTAAATAACCTCATCAAATTTAAGAAAAATTCAAGATGATCCTTCTAATGACCAAAATGTTTTCCAAAAAAAATACCCACTATGTTTCTTCTTCAACATATTAAATTATTGTATATTGTTAGGTTAACCACACATAAGTTTAATTTTAACTGGGTAATGATATGGGGTGATATAAATTAAGCGCGTTATTTCAAGGGTTATATGTATATTTAGAAAAATGAGGGGTCGATATGTATATTCGCAATATTTTATGGGGTTTATGAATATACTTTCAGGGTGACACATTAAGTAACGGAATATTTCACAAATATTATTCCTAAATTGGTGAAAATTTAATTCATGATTTTTTTTTTGCTTAACCATGAAAACTTTCAGTGGGTTATGTGAATTTTCATAAAAAACAGGGAATTGTATGTATAATTTCCCCCTTTTTTTAATTATGAGAATATATGCTTGACAACTTTTAAGGTATCTAAATACAAAATCGAAGTTCATATATTAACAAATAATATTGACAAGCTTATCACATTAAATTACATTTAATAAAAACAAGTAGATTTCATACCCATGTATCAAAGTGTCAACCAATGATGATCCAGACGATCAGTCTGATATTATTAGATTTAATGAGATGCAACAACTTCACATGCAGACATATAAGATTGTAAATTATCTTTTATGCGTTATTTTTCTTATCACGTGTTAGTACTTTATTAATCTGTTTTTGTATAGTAAACTTTTTTACCATAGCAGTACAGGCCATAACCGCAGGGATTTTTTCAAGGGAAAGATAGACAAATGATATTATGATTCTCATTACCAAATTGTAGTTACAAGTCTAAAATGAAAATTCAGACCTTAGTGTCATCGATTAGTATAATTGGGATAGCTATGGTCTACCATGCATTGTCTCAAAAAAAAATATATTCTAAAATGAAACTAACATAAGGCAGGAAAAACAAGAAGATAAACTGCAGCAGTGGTTAAACAAGAAAAAAGGCTGGTGAACAGTCCCTGGTACACTTCAACATGCATTTTTATGTCTTGATAACTGTAGTCCAACTTAGTTAGAAATTTTTTTATATACATATTTTTAAATATTGATCCATACAATGGAATTTATACTTCATATTTTATGGAGGAAGTCATGGGATGGAGTGGGTGACGAGACGCACGCGGAGAGGGATGTTCTGGCTATTTGTGTGGACCAATAAATAATAACCCAAATAACCTGGGGATTTAAAAATACATCCAATATTTCATGGACCTAAAAATAATTTAGGATTCCTTGAAATACCCAAAATATCCTCCCCCCCCCCCCCCCCCCCCCCCCCAAAAAAAAAAAATCCAAAATTTGTTTTAATCGACCAATGTAACATTTTCCAATATGTAGTGAGGACGTCACTGCATGTGTGAGCATTGATTTATGATTTAAGTTTTAATGTGGTTGGAGAGCATTGATTTATGTTGCCATCCTCTAATAAAAGACAAGATCCATGCATCAGCATCAGCATCAGCCAGCAATTAGGACAGGCTGTTGTTGTTGTCTGCCCGTCTCTTTATTTCATTTTTTTATTTTTCTTTTTGGTTTATAGTATATACTTCACATTTTATAAAATTATATAGATCATTAAATAAGATATATGATGTTTAAAAAAAGTAAAAACATGTGCGAATTACGTTTGTGACTGTAAAATGATTGAGTGTAACATTTTTTAGTATAATTGCTAAGGTCTTTTGATAAAAAAGCCAACAGAATGTCACTGCAGATAAAAATGGTTATATTGTTTTTGTGTGCACACCGCTACACAACTCTCCACATGCGTCCACATGAATATTTTTCTCGCATTTCAAAAGTTCAGAAAATAATGATTTTCCAACGTGAAATTTAATCCTCTTATCTTTTGAAATGCAGACAGTAGACATCCCCATCGCAAGTCCAAATAGTGCCCAATCTTAGATGAGTTTCTCATCGAATTAATTATTTTATATTAAAAAATGGTCTCTCTCAGTCACAGAGCCAAGTGGTCTTAGGGTGCAACTCGGAGAGATTGGTCCCAACCCAAATCAATTTTTTTTTGGAGGGTTTGGATTGGGGTATCTGGTCTGCGACACAACACAATAAGATCCAACATGGATCCTTTTGCATACAAACTGTGGGCCAGACTCACTGAAACCAGCCCAGATGGGCTGTACTGCATTATTTTTTAAAGGCCGCTGATACACGCAGTCCGTTTTACAGTCCATTTTGCAGTCCGTTATATTATGATAAAGTATTATATACTACGTTATCATAGCATATAGTTCATGTCATAGTATATAACTCAATTTTTTTTTCATTTTTTCATTCTAAAAAAAATGCACTAATGTATCTTAGTATATACTTCATTTCATAGTATGCACTTCAAAAAGTAAGTTTATGATTGTTAAAAAATCATGGACTGTAATTGAGGTTGTGTGTATCTTTTTCCCTTTTTAATCCTTGTTGAGCAAGGATCGATCCCTGGCTAAATCACCCCACAAGGGGTGGGGTCGACCACTAGGCCAAAGGCCTCGGGATAAATTGTGGTAGGTCAGATTGGTCTTATACAAACCCAATCCGAAGTTTTGAATATTTCCTCACTGTTTGATTGATGGATCCCTTTCTTTAGATGGTCTTCAATAGTACTCAATGTGAAGGTTTATAACAAAACCATCAAATGTAATCCATTGATTTTATGAGATCAAATCCACACCGTCGATTCCTCCCCCCTTCTTTAGATAGTAGAAATATTTGTTGATTGATACTAAAACTAAAAATTGGGGGAACCAAGCAAAAAAATGTATACTGTATCTATTCTTTAATAATATATATAGCTTGAAAGCGACAAATAATATATGCCAAAAAAATTTTAAAAAAACTTTATTGATTTACTTATTCAAGGAAAAAGAGACTCCATGTCTCCATGTACATTAGAGCCCGTCTGTGATGATGGAAAGAGATGACATATGCTTCAATTGAAGAACCGCTGGAGCCGCATTACAATGTAGCTATCTTTAAGATAATATTTATCCTCACCCACGTACAGTGTACACAAGGTACAACAAATTTATCTCCAAGATAACTTGAAGGTAGTATTCCACCAGCGTTACACTAACGAGAGTGTAGCGAATACTATTGATGAACCCAAATAAATCAAAACCCCTTGTATTAGACTCTACAGAAACTCAATATAAAAACAAACTTTAGAAAAAGAGAAAGTTTTTTATTACTTTCAGAGATAATTTGAATGGTAGGAAATCATGTCTATTTATAGACATAGAGCCCATTTTCAAGGCAGCTCATAAGGCTTAATCACCTCTAATCTGGACCGTTGGATCTTCAATTACAAGATCGATGGTCCAGATCGATCACCATCCGATGCACCTTTCCAATGGCACCCCTTGATCAATGTAACCGATTTTTTTATTGATACAATGGTGCACATTGCATCCGACATGTCCACCATTTGGATAGTCCTGATTGCATTTGATGAAGTTTTGATTTTACCGTCTAATTAGCTAAAAGGAAAATGCTCAAGCTCATAGCGACGATGCGCACGCGAGCCTATCGCATACGCACATGCGCGAAGGGTGCTTAAGCACCATGCGCATAACACATTACCATTCTTAAGGAAAACAATACTTTACAACCACTATAAAGTGCACGGATCTAGTCTTTTTTTCGATGTAAGACTAAAACTCAATACACAAATTTACAAACATAAAACTCAACTTATAAAACAAATAAAAATACATTTTGAAAAACCACTAACATGTGAGAGTGTGTATGATCATAAAGAAAACTGATCATATCGAGCCTTTATTGTCAAGTTTGTGTACACAAGTCTTACAACAACTATCAACAATAATAACTGAGAAACAACTTCTTTGCTTCCTCGATTTTGCACCGCAAATTAAACTGGAGCTCATTCTCATTTCCTGCACAAAGAAGTGAACAGAGTTGTCAGGGGTTTCAAAAAACAGAAGTGCTGATAATTTGAGAAACATTCAACTTGTAAGGGAACTAGGTATTTTCATTTATTCGCGCATGTTATGTAGTATTGGGTCATGCATACTGTATGGGGTTGTATTAAGTTGAGTTCGTCTAAATGTAAGATTGTCCCTAACATTAGTCATGTATTCTTAATGTTAGAAACACAGTCATTCTGTGAAGGTCTTGACCAGAGGCGGACGTATGAGTTGGTTGTGCCAGAGGCCAGATTTTGTATTTTTTTTATAATTATTTGATTATATAAATTATATTATTTATATTTTATATTAAATAAATTATATTTTATACATAAAATATATTCCAAACAAACTAGATATCAATCTAATAAATTAATATAAATCAAATAGTATTATAACATAGTGGATCTCAATCTAACAAACCAAATCGAACTCTGGCCCGTTTGAAAACAAGTTTGAGCAGCTTTTGGGATTGTAGGAAACTGTTTTTTCCAAAATCATTTTCAAATAAAAAAAAATGGGGCCCAAAACTTGAGTTTTCAGAAGTTGTGGATAGATAGCTTCTTATAAAATCATATTTAAACTCAGTTTTTGCTTAAAATCAATTTTAAAATCGTGCAGCCAAACGCAGCCTCAATCTTATTATAAATTTTAATCAATTCTAAATTTTAAAATTTAAATATTATCTTAAGAATTAATTTAATGTCAATTGAACAAAAAAGAAACATTTATATCCATAAAACAACTCTTTTTATTTTTCTGGCAACTCTTCTTATTTTTATGATGACATATTTGATTATTTAAATTATAAAATTTGTTAATATACCGTGTAGGATGAGTTTATATCTCATTTTTATCCTTACAATACATTATATATATGTTTTTTCTTCACATGTATGTCTTTTGGATATCACATTATTTGATCTATAAATAATTACATCAAATAAAGGACAAAAAATTTCATATAAATATTTAATGTAACTATCAAACATAAAAACAAAAAAATTTCCATATAAATATTTAATATAGGCTATGTAGCCCACCTTAAAATATTGTCCTGGATCCGCCCCTAGTCTTGACTTCATAATTCATAAAATCAAAATGGTGAAGAAGAACTAGAATGCATACCTTGCTCCATGTGATCGATCAAGGAACTCAACTCAAGAAACTAGTTGTAGGAGATTGATGAATATAGCTCGTATTACACACCTTTTTTTTTTGTTCAAGTGGATCTTGGACTTCTCTCTCCTCACTCTTCCGGTCCCTTTCATAGAGATTTGATGGGTACCTCTACATACTGTCTTACCTTAATGTGGTTATATTGTTGTGTGAAGTGATGAGTGGAGAGAGGGACCAAGTCCCCTTTTATAGGCAATGAGAGACCAATGGCTATCTTCATGGAATTACCCTCATCATAAACTCTACGAGTCCCCCAATGAGTCACATTGAATAAAAAAAAAGAACCCTCCTTAATAAGTGATTCACCTTGGAATTGTGTCCATCATGAAATCTAATAACTTTATTCTCATTGGCATAATTGCTCCAACATGAACTCCAATAACCTTTATTTCCATTAGTTTGCTCTTACTATGAATTCCTCACCCAAAACTCCTACTTGGGTTCTCAACATATTAGTGGATGGATAAATGTGCAATACATTGGGTAAAATGTCATTAACAATGTGACTAAGCTCAAAATCTTCAAGGTCGTGTTTGTTACAACTTAAATTTACATATTATAGATTATAACTTATATGTTATAACTTTTATGATAAATTATAAACATATTTTTATAATTGTTTAAAAGCAGTAAATAAGCAGCAGATGTTTGTTTAATAAGTTGTAAAACATTTATTTACTATACAATTATAAAAAATAACCCTACACTATAGAAGTAAAAAAATTGATTTATTTTTTATTAAATAAGTTGATTTTTACATATAAATTTAATTTTATAAATATTTAAGAGAAAATTAAATTAACATAAATAGTATTTCAAAATCACTACATTAGTTTTCAAATATTACATTCTAGAATTTTAATAAATTGAGTGACAAATGGAATTATAAAAAAAAATTGATAATGTATTTTTTGTAATAGTAAAAAAATTGAGAAGATGAAAGGTGGTTTAATGTTTTTTGGTGTAATACAAAAAAGTAGATACTCATTAAGGGCATGAGTGTCCAAAATAAAAAAATTTAATGCCTTTTATAAGCTATAATATAAAAAACATCATTTTCTCAGCTTAGAGATTATGACTTTTTAAGTTGTTTTTAACTTAAATAAGTCCCAATAAATTTAAACATACATGCAACAACTGTTTATTTTAAGTTAAAAGATATAATTTGCAGCTTATAAGTTTTAACAAACATGTTATAAGATGTGAAAGGCCCAAGACTAATATATGAAGAATTCAATATGGGTGTTTGAAAACAAAATAAAATTTCAATTTCTTTTATTGGGTCATGGAAGGTCACAAAATCCAACACTTAACTCTTATGTAATACAGAATAAAAAATTTATGCCATTAATCTGTCTATAAGGAGACGACCTAACTCGGAGTATATATATATATGAGGGGGAGATTCTTTCTAAGAGATCCTTGAATCAACCATCCCTTACCCATCAATATCCAAGACAAGCAATCTCAGCCATGCATTCATATGTTTGTGATTTCTAGAGTGACCTCCAAGCATTTCCCTACTTCTCCAGATGGAGGCTAGGCATACTGCTATGTCTCCTAAACACGCAGTTGCACATCTTTTATAGGATCATTAGGAAACTTGTAATTTGATATAAAAAAAGCTACCACCCATAAATAGTAGGACATTCTAGATGTGATCTTCACAAGTAAAGGTGTATAGATATTCAAATGTAAAGAATGAGAAGGAAATGATATGGTGAAGAACAAATACCAGGGAAGCTTAAATGTCTCCTTGAACCATCCTTGTTTGGTACAGTGTGCAACAATAATATCCTTGGACCAGTGGAGATGATTTAGACCATCATTATGATATTATTAGATAGGGAAAAATTCATATATAACCCCCAACAAACAGTTTGAAATTCATATAACCCATTGACTTTTTCAGAAATATATGTGATTCGTGAAAACATTTATATAAATTCAAATAGTCTCTGGAGATAAATTTCATTGACAAATTATGTTTATTATGCGAATATCATGTCTAGTTAATCCTGATTAAAAACATAGTATACCAGAAACCTCTTAAAAATGGTTAAAAATGCAGATATTTTGTAAATGACAATTTTACTCTTCTATCAACAAAAGTTTAACACATGGTGTTATTTCTATTTATACATGTGTTTTCAAGGGGTTATATAGACTTTAGGAAGGCAATGGGTTAATGTGGATTTTAGACAGTTCACATGTGGCTATTTGGATTTTTTTCCTATAGATATGATATAATGACATGCAACAACTTCACATTCACAGCATATACGGTTGTAAATTTGTTTTAGGGTTTTTTATCTTTAAGTCCCCAAAAACCATAGGATTTAGTGATCGATCCCTTACTTTTTCATATTTTGATTTTAGTTATCAGATTTAAAGAATATATTTATTTTTAGTCTCTGGGAGGGACCTATACCTAAATTATTTAGTTTTCTTTTTTTATTCCTGGGAGGGACTAAAAAGAAACATATCTTTTAAATCTGGGGACTAAAACTAAAATATGAAGAAGTGAGAGATCGATCCCTAAATAGATATGTTTACAGGAACTGAAAACCACTATTTTAAAAGGTGGCCCGTGCGGCCGCATATGCGGCCGCACGGGCGGTTCGGTCGGGAGACCGATGCGCATTCACTGGAATCGGGCCATATGTGGGCATGATCCGCATAAGCGACCCGATTTCGCATGCGGGCGCACGAGTTTGGTCGAGCAGATAACATTTACAAAAAAAAAAAGAAGCAAACATAGACGATGACATTATGCAGAAGTTGAGACCCCTTCTTAAGTTCTTCTTCATTGACGTCCGACGATTCTTAAGTTCTTCTTCATTGACGTCCGACGACACATGACACCACCCGATCCTCATTGAAGACACCTTCTTCTTCGACAGTTTATTCTTCTCGAGCAGTGGTTGTCTCTGTTTCTCCATCCACGTCACACTCTCAATCTCTCTCTCTCTCTCTCTTGTTTTATTAATAGAGAAGAAGAACAAATGACGTGTGGTTTTTTAAAGAGAAGTGACACTTGAATGATGAAAGTAACTAACATGTGTGTTTCTTTATGAATGGAGAAATGACACATGGATTTTTTTTTAGGGATTTTTAGTTTTAAGTCTCCGTAAACTATTGAATTTAGCTATCGATCCCTCACTTCTTCATATTTTGCTTTTAGTCTCTGCATTTAAATGATAATTTAGGAATAGGTCCCTCTCAGGGACTAAAAAATAAACTTGATAATTTAGGAGTAAGTCCCTCCCAGGGACTTATTCCTAAATTATCATTTAAATGCAGGGACTAAAAGCAAAATATGAAGAAGTGAGGGATTGATAGCTAAATTCGATAGTATACGGGGACTTAAAACTAAAAATCCCTTTTTTTATTATGAAAAGTAACACATGGATATGGGTTGAGAGACATCAACCATAGCCATGTTTTGTTTGTGTTAATGTGATAAAGTGTTTACATAATTAGTTCACATGTAATTATTAACTGTTTTTGGTGATATTAATGTTATAATGTGTAACTAAAAATAATACAAAATTAGGTCTGATTGTGATTTCTTCAAAATTTATCTTGTCATCAACACAAAATTATTTTTTATTAATAAAAAAATTATAAAACCGCATATACTCCCACACGCCGTATATACTCTGTGCAATACTTCAGCTGCACAGAAATCACATACTGCATTTCAAAACACTACTGAAAACTAAAAAACCATTTTTTATTTTTTATGCATTTAGTGAAGATTGATCAGTCATTGTGTATATCGAACTTTGATTACTGTAGCTAGTACAATCCCACATGCAATGTTACGTCTTGATAACCGTCCAACTTAGTTAAAAAAATTTCATATTTTTTAAAAATCGATCCATACAATTCTATATAATATATACACAAGAGCTTTTAAGCCAGCGTCTACAAAAGTTAGTTTTTGCAAATGCCCGATATGTACGTTGATAAGGACGTGTATATATATGTCTTTAAAAGGGTTTGTGCATCGATAAAAAGAGCGTATATATCTCATTAAAAATTACATACCATATTGAATGTATTACATGATAAAAAATAAAATAAAAAATCACATGATTAGTGTGTTTAATGCACAAACACACCTTATGCATTTTTTTTTTATGTATATGCTCTCTTTATCGATACATTACATCTGATTGTACACCGCGCCGATGAGCCCGGCCCGCTTCACGACGTCCAAGGCCCACGGCATGAACGGGTCGTAGACCACGCACGCGTAGGGCTTGTCGGCCCGTCGGCCCGACTCGATGAGCTCGAACAGGGTGCGTGAGCCGTGGGTCCTAAAAATAAAGAGTTTGACTTAGTGGAAATGGATAAAATTCTTTCTAATGTGAAATATAATGTTTTGTTCTCCCTTCTTTCTTCACTTTATATTAACAGAACTTTTACATATATATAGTATATACCTCTCAAAATATTTATATTGTTAAGCAAAAGACTAAGTAATATATTTCAAAAAGAAATTAAATTGTGCATATCCATTTAAGGGGTATTTTTGCATAATATTACAATTTAGATATATGTTATTATTATGTTATATTTACATAAATATAACATTGCTATGTAAATGTAACAAACAGTATAAAAGGTAAGAAATTTAGGTAAATGTCACTGTTATATTACATTTATGTAAATGTAATAGTGTTATGCAAATGTAACAAACAACATAAAATGTAACTGACGATCAGTACATAAAAATGTTTCGTGTTTTAGATTTAAAAAATGTAACATACATTTAAAATGTAGATCATAAAAGGTTAATTTCAAATTCAGATATAATTGGCATTCCAATGAGATCGTAGCATGAAATTTTTTTTTTAATATCAAATAAAACCAATTGCAAATCCAAAACATAAAAAATGTCAAACCTGATCAAATCCAAAACGAAAAAAAATATGAATTAGTGACTTTAAATTTCTCTGAAGTAGAAATTTAGATATGCTACTAAGGTCTCATTTGGTTCGTGTCATTCTGGGATGGAATTTGATTTGATGTGAGATTACCAAAAAAATGTATAAAATCAAATGCTTGATTGGTGGTAATCTTGATTGTAATTGTGGGCCCCACTGAATTAAAATCTATGCATGTAAAAAATAGGGTGAAATCAGATTCCCACCATTTGTGATGGTAATCTTAAATTCCACCTGGAATCCTAAATTAGTTTACTATTATAACATTTACAAATTAATGTATATACATCCATTCTAAAATAAATAGCCTCTTTTTTTTTCTTTTTTTTTTTTAACCGAGAGTCCATATAATGAGTTTATATAGTCATTTTCAATTTATATATATAGGGCATCCCTTCAAAATACAAAATCACTGTAGACGCCATATATATATATATATACACGGCGCTTCCGTGTAAAGAAAATTGATCATGACTATTGCTAGTTTTTGAAAATATTTCCGATCTCATTCTATTTTTGTTAATATTGATTTAAACGATGATATTTTTGATAATCGCCCTTTTATTTTTAGATACTGAAAGAACCTGTACACGTCCAGATAGGACCCGATGCTCTCTGCGCCGGCGAAGCCGGAGTCGTCGTGGCCGTCGGAGATGGTGGCGATGTCGACGGGGCAAGATGGGTCGGTCCGGGGGAGGCGGAGATGAAGCGGGTGACGACGAGGGTGGGCTTGATGTTGTTGGTGATCAGGCGCTTGGCGAACTGGATCATTGGGTTTATGTGCCCCTGGCTTGGATAGGGCAGAAATAGAACTCTTGTTCTCTTTTTCTCCACCTCCATCTCTCTCTCTCTCTGGTTTGTTTTTTTTTTTTTTTTTTTGTATATAACTAACCATGTGGAGAGGCTGATATACATAGATAGAGAGAGAGAAAGTGAGGTTTGTTCAGGATGTATTAATTATTAATTAATGTGATGCAATCTTTTTGGAAGGTTTTTAGTGCAGCTAGTGACTCAGCGGTTTTGAGACACGTAACAAATTGGCTTTCTTGAGTGCAAATTTTATGAGATGATTTGAATCGGCTGTAAATCGCTGTTTAAATGAGGGTGCGTTTAGGACTGCGTCGTGAACCATGGCGTCCAGAAACGAAAAAAATTACACATTCAATGTAAAGACTCACCGTCAAATGCAAAAGCTGTTTTTGTGTTTGTTTGGACAGTGGCTTTTCACTGCGTCAGTCAACACAAATGTGACTCAGTGTACATTTGGTTGCGTTATTTTAAAACTGATTCTGTAAAAAATTAAATTTTAAATTGATTTTACAGAAAACTTTGGTCCCCCCCCCCCTCCCCCAAGTTTTTAAAAATCACAGTTTTTGAACTCTATTTATTTAAAACAATAATGATTCCTAGACCCCAATTTCATAGGCCCCAAATAGACCCCATGAGGTGGCATCAAGACATTACCCATTATACCATTTTTTTATTATTTCCTTATAAAGTGATTTTTCGGTTATGATTTACCGATTTTTTTGTGATTTGTTCTTTATTAAATCTTTAAAAATTCCCAACTCAAATTTTATAATAAAAATTTCAGATTAAACTAATCACTTCTTGTTCATGCATTCATTTTTATGTGTATATATACCTATGTTTCACGTTGTGAATCGTAGGTGAGTGTTCCCTGTAACAGCTTGGCCAAGATGGTCAATGTCCGATGCGGCCACTGCACGGATCTCTTCTCTGTCGACATGATGAGAGCTTCTTTCATCCCCATTAAGCTTCTTGCTTCGCTCGGCGAAGAAGAGGTTCAATCTCCTCGATTTAGATTGTTTAAACTTCTTTAATTAGTAGCTTCTCTCTTAATAGCATTCACTTTGTTTTTTTATAGCAAAAACAAGAATACTTAGAAACTAAGCTTCCCAAATCCAATGATGGCTCAAGTCTTTATATGATCAATGGCGATGAAGGAGAAAAACGTGAGTTTTTTTTTTTCAATTGATGATTCAATATGAGATGTAACAGTTAATGAACATTGCGATTTGATTCAAAAGAGACACATTTAAGCAATATACAGTTTTGTTATTTTGTTACATTTGAAATGTAACAGTCTTGTAAATGTGTGTATTGTTTTTGTATTTACATTTGAAATGTAACAGTTTGAAACAATATAATGTTATTTATGCAGCATTGTTACATTCTGTTATATTCGTAAATGTATATTATTGTTGCATTCGTAAATGTAACATTCAATCGCATACACATAATGATTTGTATTTGTTACATTTGTGCAACACTGTTACATTCTGTAACAATTATAATCATAAAAAAAACTAGAACGTTTTTCTTGTATTATTTAGGTAATTTTGGTGTAATTTAGATAAGTTTTGATGTAATTTTGATGAAAAACAATTTAAGTGATTTTTGTGTAAGTTAAATAATTTTGGTGTAAAATTCATAAGAATTTTAAAAATTCAAATTTTGAAATAGGCAAATTTGATAGAGATATTTTTTTTTAAAATAGACAAATTTTAAATTAGACAAATTCAAATTAATGTGAAATATTAATAAGAGAAAAAGGGGGATTTGGGTTGATTGAATCTATTTTTAATGAATGGCATATCTGTATTTTGTCATTTTACCCATTTTCAAAAGTTAACAATCCAACTAATAAGATGATGACATCTCATGGGGCCTATAAATGGGGCCTCTGAGTTGGGGCCTGGGTATCACCACTCTTATTTAAAATTTGTCGCATGAAACTGTTATAATAAAACTGTTTGATTTCCAAGATCGCAGAAATAACTTCCTGCAAACACAAAAGTTGTTCAATTATACAATTAAACATTATCTTAGACGCAGTCCTAAAGGTACCCTTAAATACAAAAATCCAAGTTCATATGCATGTATTAACAAATGATATTGACAAGCTTACCATATTAAAATACATTTGATAAAAACAAGTTGATTTCCACACACATGCATATCCAAGTGTCTACTCCTCTCTCCAAGAAGCAAGTCAAAATGGGAGACTCGGAAATTAATTATTCAAAAAAAAATATTATCCAAGATTGAATTAATCGACCAACTGTAAAATTTCCAAGAAAGAGAAGACGTCACTGCATGAGTGAGCAGCTTTGATTTATGTTGCCATCCTCTAATAAAATATGGGACCCACGCAAATATTTTAGATTATTAGACAGGACAGGCTGTTGTTGTCTGCCTCTTTTTATTTCATTTTTTTATTTTAACTAGTTGCAGCGGATGTATAAATGTACATGAATATAATAGATTTTTTTTATTCATGTCAAATAATTTAAATACAATAATATTATATAACTACAAAATGAAATATGTATATAGACGGTTTAAATTTGAAGTATACAAAATGAAATATTACATCATAGTTTGAATTTAATTGTGTGTTTCACCTCTTTATTCAGTCGAACGAAATCTGGTGCAGGACAACCAATTAAAATCTGAAGCATCGAAAAAAGTAAGCTGAATAATTCAATCTCCATCAGATATGATAAGTTTTAAGATGTATCTGAAAAAATGAAAGATTCAATGGCTTGTAATAAGTTAACAGGTGATTGGATAAATAATCAGTTATGTAATGTCTATCTCACTGTGTGATCTACATCAGACATGTTACATTTGAAATATGTGCTCCACCTTCTTTGATGTCGACTTTAATGTAACATTTGTTACATGCATTGTAGTATGGTTCTTTTGTTGTCAATGCTCTCGATGATTGCTTTGAATGAGCCGAAGCTTTTCTGTATATTCAATTAATGTTAAATTTAGGACTCTTTGAAAAAACTTTTAATATGTAGCATGCAGTTGATATAGGGAGAAGGGATGGGCATGTAATTACGATGGGTATTTTGGATTTCTTATTTTTAAAATTGATTGTGCTATTTATACTGTCACCTTGGGCGAGAATTGAAATTTAAGTTTAGGTGTATATATATAATCATAGAACGAATTTCCCTCAATTATCAGCCATAGATGGATTTTTTTTTGTGTGGTTTCAAGATAAAAAAAAAGGATCTCCAAGATTAAGATCTAAGACAACATTTGTATAATTAAAATTTATGTAATGAAGCATCCGTAAAGAACATGTATAGTATCCATATGAATTATGTTCAATGAACATAGATAGAATTTTTTTTTCAATAGAAAAAAAGGATCTTGAATACTAAGATGTAATTCAACATTTGTATAACTAAAACTTATGTAAAAAGAAGAAAATTACACAGTAATTAGTATACCTGGACACCTGATGTTCCTTTCGAATGAGAAGTTCAATAGTCATTTCAGTGGAATCTATAATCCTTGTTGTTGTTGGAAAAAATAAATTTTCATCCCCATTTGTTGACAAGGACATCAACCTGTATTTTCATGTTGATGTTCAATCATTTTCATATCACCTAGCATGAATCATTAAAAAATATAACCTAGTAATATTGATAAAATATATAATAAAATAATGTAATACCTTTCTTGAAGTTGATCTCCCTGGAATTGGATGCAATTTATACAACATGTTTTATTAATTTCAAGTTGGTCTTGGAAAATATTTTTATACACACCTTATATCTAGTTTGTTGTATGGTTGCATTATATTTTGGTTATAATTATTGCCTTAAATATCCTTAACAAATGAAAAAAAAAACATATGGATGCATTATGTTATATATGGCACATATTTTGCTTCTCTCTTAGATTATTGTCAGGAATCTATAAGCATATCATATACAACTTGTGTGTTTTTCATATTTTTTTTTTGGGCAGCCTATGAACTTTGACTTTGTAATAGTAATTTCTTCCACCCATAAATAATCTACGACAGGTCTTCTATAACGTGTGCCATTTAATCAGCTGTGAGTGAGGTAAAGTTAGACAGAACAATTTGACATTTGAACAAGTACAAACCCAGACAGTGTTACAAGCTTCAGAACAAACACGACAAACATGTTAACATACATTGGTCACACACCAACAAAATACACTTTAAAGACATGCCCCTTGGGATTTGTTTGACTGAGTAGTGGGCGTTTATTCAGGTATACGTCGGCAATTACTGTGGCGAAGTTGTGGATTCTGTCTCCGGTTGTTATGGCGAACTAATGTTGGCGTGTATACCCATCCAGGTCGACAACTCCTACGTCGTGTATGTTGAATTTGGGACGCCCACCCGGCGATCTATAATCAGAGATAACAATTTGACATTTGACATTGTAGTCTAAAAGTGCATAACAGGTAGCCATGGTGGAATTTTTAGCACATCAACATATAATGTTAGGAACAATTTCATAACCAACTATTCATGTAACTACACAATAAAATACATGGTCAAATTTCATAACCAACATTCAGGTGGTCACACATTAAAATATATTGTTCCCAAGCTAAATCCATTGTCATTGATGAAAATACAAAATTGGACACATGTCATACATCAAATACAATAATATATTCCATATGTGGTCATGTAAGCGAGTTATGCCAATCATGTCGCTAATTTTTCCTTCATTGCGTAGCCACTTCTTCGGGAAGGGGTGTCTCGTCTTTTAGATCAATCGCATGACGTATGCCCCGCTGTGCCATTGAGTATGTGATCACCTTTTCGAGATGTTCAATATATCGAACCACAATAGTTATACGCTGTGAAAAAAAAGTCTTATTAACACACAACCAATTGTATACCAAGATAATATTAAAGTACTCCAATCTATGGGTCACTACCATCTCAACAACTGAAGCAATCTGTGGAAAAATTTCTTGTTCCGTGGGTTTTGAACTATTTTATGACTCATCTTCCCAAACTATTCGAGGTATTCTGTGATTTACATTTCCGAAGAGAAGCAATTTGTGGAGCGTATTTCTTAAGTGTCATTCTGCTAAAAAAATATTTTGTTACATTTCGTTCAATCAATATGTCATAACCAATATGTAGGCATACTTCAATCAATGCTTCATACCATTCTCAACAACACTAGCATAACCATGAAACAAATAACTAAAGAGTTTCAACTTTCATCAAGAAATATAATACACACAAACAAGAACATGGCAATTAATTCAATAAAAAAAATTATTGCAATGTGTTTTTCAATACAAAGATTCAAATGAATTATATGAATTTTAATATTCAAATACCAAATTATTTTTCTGGATATTATAGTGCTTGACATCCTCATCTATCCACACCTAAACTAGTTATTGTTCCAAACAATCCAACAGTCACCTTCATACAATAGGCTCACCTCCTATTTATCTAAATCATATTAAATTCTATTTGAAAAACCATCAAACCCCACATGTGTTTTCATGAAAAGAGCATAAGCTTGAATAAGTATTGTAGGATCATTTACCCTCCTAAAAAAAAACCAAAGAGCATAAGCTTCAATAGAAATTGTAGGATCATTTGCCCTCTTAAAAAAAAAAACCAAAGAGCATAAGTTTGAATACATATCCGAGGACCATTTATCATTCTTTAAAAAATCATCAGTCTACTTTGCATTCTACCTTCTTTGGATTCATTAAAAATCCAAAAAATATAAGTTTGAATAGGTATTATAGAATCATTTACCCTCCTAAATAAAAATCCATGCTAAAAAATCTGCAGAACTCATCTTTCATGAAGTTATGTGAAACCCATTCAAACAAACCTAGGTTTGAAAAAAGAGGAACAAGATAAAGAGAGGAGGAAGAATTATCTGACGAAAAAAAATGCATTTACCTTGAACAACGGGGCCGCGATCGGAGGTGGCCATGAGACGATGGTTGTCGATGGGGGAGGAGATGGTGATCAGGCTTGCGTGGACTACACAAGGGGCTGCCGAATGGGGATGGATGGAGAAGAGAGAGGATTTTAATTGTTTTATGTGATCAGGGTGGGTTTACAAGATTCATGCCCTAATATTTAAATTGGGTGGGATTGTAATCGGGTGGGTTTACAAGATTCATGCCCTAATTTTTAAATTGGGTGGGATTGTAATCTACATAGATTAGTCTGGGTGGATTTCCTACAGGGGTTGATTTCTGGGAATTGGGGGTGCATATATCCCTCCCCAAAAATGGATGAGGCTATGAGATAGTAATTTCACATTGAACACATTTACACGTGGCCAAATACCCCAATCCAAACCCTCCAAAAAAAATGTTTTTTGGATCACATTCAATCAAGTTTCACCCCAAGACCACTTAGCCATGTGGTGGAGAGAAATCATTTTTCAATATAAAATAATTAATTCTAGTGGAGTTTCATGTATTTGTATAATCATTGTAGTTATTGTACACAATAATAAAGACATATCAATCCCTACAAAAGACCAAATTACTCTTTACCACTGCTTTATATTCCTTTTCAAAGTTAGGGGTAGTTAAGCCATTTTATGATCTTAGTAGGATAAATTAATTAGAGTTAATATCTGTTGATGATCAGGATTATTTGGTTTTTTTAAAGTTTATGGAGAGAATCAACTTTAGTAGAGATGAATATTAGATTACTTAGATGTCTTTAATGAAAAAAAGTTTTTTATTTTTAAATTCTCGTAAACTATATTACAGTTTAAAGTCTCCATGTTTAAATGATATATTTTTTAGTATATAAAAAAGACATATTACTAAATTGTTTAATTTTTCTATTAGTCACCTGACCCGAACATGAGTCAACCAGAAATCAAACCCAATTCAGATTGTGTTTGAGTAAATCTGAAGTTTTTTTTTTTTTTTGAGAAAGGTAGTAATTTGCTATCCGATTTCATTGCTGAATATCGAATTACAAATTCTAAACGAAAAAAAGGGATGTGAGAGGAACACCAGTAATCAAAATAAAGAAAAGAAAAGACCAACACGAGAAGACCCCTCCGAGGACGATTCCCGGGTAGAAGAGAATTTTAGCCTGAGGGAGTTCCGTCGGGTCCCCGCACGCATCGTGAATCAACAGGCGACCATTGCGGAGCGAGATCTCCCTTGCCAATGCGATGCATCATCCCCAGTCTTGCAGGCTAGTAAAGTAAATCTGAAGTTTCTTTGAAGGGCAAAGCTATTCCCACTACCTAAGTTATCATTTCCCACTACCCTAAATTACGAAAATGCCATTATTTTTTAATTTTTTTTGTCACCCTTTCCCACTACCCAGTTCGACAGCGTCCAGTCGAAGTGTTCTTCACCGGGACGACAGAGGTCTGTCGAACTGTCTGAATAAGTGTCGACAGAGGCCCAGTCGAAGTGTGTTTCATTAGGACGACATAGATCCGTCGATCTGTCTGAGCAAGTGTCGACACGGATGTGTCGAACCCTTCAAAACAACACCTTTCTTCTAAGAATCAATCACTTATACAATCATTTAAGTCCTTATGAAAAACAAAAAATGTTATTTAAGTTATTTAAGTCTTTTTGAAAATCATTTATATAATATATATATATATATATATATATTTATTTATTTAAGTATAAGAAACAAAAATATCAAACAAATAGTTATTTAGATCAAATAAACAGTAAACATTTCTTATAGACAAAAAACATTATTTTCTTTTCTAAACAAGTGGAGTTTTTTCTAAATAGACTCCATTTGTTTAGAAAAGAAAATAATGTTTTTTTCTATATGAAATGCCTACTGTTTATTTGGTTCAAATAACTCTTTGTTTGATATTTTTATTTTTTAGACTTAAATAAATATATATGTGAATGATTTTCAAAAAGACTTAAATAATTTAAATGACATTTTGTTTTTCATAAGAACTTAAATGATTGTATAAGTGATTGATTCTTAGAAGAAAGTTGATGTTTTGAAGGGTTCGACACATCCATGTCGACATTTGCTCAGATAGATCAACGGATCTTTATCGTCCTAGTGAAACACACTTCGACTGGGCCTTGGTCGACACTTATTCAGACAGTTCGACAGACCTCTGTCGTCCCGGTGAAGAACACTTTGACTGGACGCTGTCGAACTGGGTAGTGGGAAAGGGTGACAAAAAAAATAATAATGGCATTTTCGTAATTTAGGGTAGTGGGGAAATTAAGTTGGGTAGTGGGTCTATCGGTGCCCTTCTTTGAATATATCTCACTGTTTGATTGGTGGAACCTCTTTTTCATATGGTCTTCAATTGTTTTGCATAAATTACATCATGCATTTACAGCATGGCCATCAAATGTGATCCATTGATTTTATGAGATCAAATCCACACCGTAGATTCCTCCCCGTCCCCTTACCCCCTTCTTTAGACGAGAGAAATATTTGTTGTTTGATATTAAAATTTAAAAAAAAAAATTGTGAAATAGTAGGCATATGTACCCATTCCAATAGAAATAAAAAAAAGATAGAGTTTGAATGGGGATGAGGAAAAATAGAAAAAAAAATGTAAAACTGGAAATATATTTTAGAGAAAGAGAGGAGATATGAATGAATGGGGATGGGGAGAAATAAATTTTAGATTGGAAAAATGTTTTTTGAGCTAAAAAATTTTAGATGGAAATACATTTTTTGAACGAAAATGTAAAAATGTATCCATTTTAATATAAATCAAAATAAACACAATCTAAATGGAGATGATGAGATAGAAAAAAAACATAAAACTATAAATACATTTGAGAGAAACTGGAAATATTTATAGTTTTCTATAGATATTGAGGGGACTAACCAAAAAGATCTGATAATATAATATAATATAATAATATACATTTTATATTTTTAATAGTATTTAGCTTGAAAGCAACAAATAATGTATATCAAAACATTTAAAAAAATACTTTATTGATTTAATCGTCATATCTATGTATGTTCAAAGGAAAAGAGACTGCATATACATTAACCATGTGTGCCTGTATATGTGTGTACATATAAGTTCCCAAACAATGTGTCTGACCATGACTTATCATTCAAGCCTTTATTGTCAAGTTTGTGTGTATACAGAGTGAAAAAAAAAAGTAATAACAGCCTAGTTGGGCTTGGGTCATATGCCAGTAGGCTCAAATTTAGTCTGTGTATCAAGTACTCCTTCAGGGCCTTTCTACAAAAAAAAAAAAAAAATTGTGTACACAAGTATTAATACAACCATCAACAATAATAACTGAAAAACAACTTCTTTGCTTCCTAGATTTTGCGCCACAAACTGGAGCTCATTCTCATTTCCTGCACAAAGAAGTGAACAGAGTTGTCAGGGGTTTCAAAAAACAGAGGTGGGAGAAACATCAATTCAACAATGGGTAATTGTTAACTGTTAGGAAACTAGGTATTTTCATTTATTTGCATGTTATGTAGTATTGGGTCATGTATTAGTATCTATGGGTCGTATTTAGTTGGGTTCGTCTCTCTTAAAAGCAGGTTTGACAAGGAGATAAATAGTGGGATAATGGGTAATTGTGGGGATAAGTGAAGGGATGACAACTTCTCCCGTTTAATATAAAAAATAATCGAATAATGTACGTACAGTTGTTCCAATTTTGAAATGAAAATAAAGATTTTTTGTAATAACATTTATCCCCAGTTTTTTGTCTCAATTTTGACAAATGTGAATAAGAACAAAATTTGTGGACTTTTTATCCTCTAAAATTAAGACAACTTATTCTTAAAGCCTTCACCTCTTCCCAAACTAGCCCTAAAGGTCTTGGTGAGCCCAAATTCCATTTAGGGTTATTCGGATCCATTTAAGAGTATACGAGATGAAAATGAAGATCTTTTGTGCATGAAAGAGTAGGCATATTTCAATTTTTTTATATAAAGGTTCATGTTTTATTACATGAAGTATACACATTTAGGAGAGAGAAAAAAGCAAAGCATTTAGGGATTGTAAAAATGAGTACATGTAAGATTGTCTCTAATATTAGTCATGTGTTCTTAACTCGGTTTGGAATGCAGAATCAAGAATGTATTCCACTTATCTGTCTATAAGGAGATGACCTAACTTGGAGTAGATATATGAGGTGAAGATTCTTTCTAAGAAATCCTTGTATCAACCATCCCTTACCCATTAATATCCAAGACAAGCAATCTCAGCCATCCATTCATATATTTGTGATTTCTAGAGTGACCTCCAAGCATTTCCCTGTTTCTCCAGATAGGCTAGGCATACTTCTATTTCTCCTAAACAGTTGCACATCTTTTATAGGATCATTAGAAACTTGTACCCATAAATATTAACACATTCTAGATGTGATCTTCACAAATAAAGGTGTATGGATATTCAAATGTAAAGAGTGAGAAGGAAATGACATGGTGAAGAACAAATACCAGGGAAGCTTAAATGTCTCCTTCAACCATCCATGTTTGGTACAGTGTGCAACAATTTTGTCCAGCCTCACAATTACCTCTGCAAATGTTGGTCTGACAACTGCCTCAGGATCCCAACATTCTCCAACCAGCCTGCAAAACATAACATTCCTTTTATTCATTAAACAGTAGGATCCCGACACCTCATAAAATATGCAAGTCTATTGCCATGATGTTGAAATATGCAACAGCTACTGGTATTTCATAAATATTCATGTGTGCTTTTTTTTTCTTTCCTGCATGTAACATATTTATTCTGATCTTTAAAAATCACTGGGTGAACATGTATTTCAGCAAGGACAGGTATAAACAAAGCATGAAGGTAGATCCATAGTGTGGGTAATAGCTAAGCATCTTCATTCTAACTCATGTCCAACTTATACAAGGACTACCAGCAGTGAAAATTGTGTGTCCTTGATAAAGAACAGAGTGAGTTATTGAGCTACTTCAACTTTAACCATCGAACCAAAAAGCCCCAAAATCACACAAACAAGTAAAGTGGGAAGTAATCTTACTCTTTAAGTTCAGGAGGACAACTTTTTGACTTCAACTTGAATGATGGTCTCATTCCTTGCAAACATGTTTGCTGTGCGGCATCTTCTGGGGCCATGGGGTGGAAAGCAGGGTATCCTTCAAACAGCTGAAACAGAAGAAAAGTACATGTTTAATTTTGTAAAATGGAAAGCAAAATCTCAAGAATTAATTTCAATAGATATTTTCTTAATTTTTTGTGAAATTATAGTTGAATAACATTGCTCTAGGAATGTAGCTTTCCCAGTATTGGCACTCAGTGACTATGCAATCAATAGAGTAAGCCCTAATACGTTGAATATGGGAATGCATAAGAGAAATATATTTTTATGAACTAGACAGTAGTCACCGACAAGCTAAGATGACTCTCACATCATGACCCTACAGGCGTAAAAGCAGAAAGAAGCAAAATGTTCAACATATAACAAACTAGGCAGAATTTTCATATTGTCCAACATTACTGTAGAAATCAACATTTGATATCTCTCTGATCCAGGTCCATTAAGCTATCAGTAAAATAAATGCATAGTTTATCTTGATACAATTTTATTAGATTCATGAGCAAAATTTGCAATATATCATGCAGCATGGCAAGCAATATATAAATTGAAGGCACAAGGGAATAAACATCCTGACAAACCTCATAGAGAATGAGACCGAAAGAGAACACATCAACACTTCTGTCGAATATTTCATTTTTGTAAACTTCTGGTGCCACATATAAACCTAGTATGAGAAAGAAAATGAGACAAATATTGCTTCCCGGGCTCAATGGCAAAGACAAGAAATCAACCGACACTAATAGATGTCAGCAACTAACGACATCAGTTTTAATCTAGAAAATACAGCAATGATAGTCTGCTGACTTATGTGTAGTTAACAGGTTGAAATTATTAAATTATGACAAATGATAATCAAAATGAAAACTTGAATACAATTTGTCAGAAAACATGCACAATGTTAAATGCAGAGTGTTTTTTTAGTACAATAATGTATTCTGTTAGCTAAGTAACAACTTACTTGACTTGTCAATTTGCGTGGAACTTGATAACCTGGCTTTGTCAAAAGACATTTTTGACAGCTTCATCAAACCAAATCCCGCTATCTTTAGTTGGCCACCATTATCCAGCAAAATATTTCTAGCATCTTACCAAAACTTCAAATAGTAAAGAAAAGTACATCCCCAATGAGTACAAGTAAATTTCATTTCTTCCTTGGTTCAAATAAAAAAATAAAAAAGCTTTTTCATTTGGTCATCTTACTTTGGCTTTAAATCACAGTGGATGATTGGATCAGGCTTGCACTCATGAAGATAGTTCATGCCCCTGATTGTCAACAAACATAATTCGCCATTCATAAATATGGCTGCAGGCTTTTATATGATTTTTAAAAAAATACAATATCAGACTTGATTATGGATAAAATCTAGATAACCACCAATGTCGAATCAAATGAACAAGCTCATACAGAAATTTTCAAAATATTGATTTTAAAAAAGAAACACTTATTAGATAAGATAATCTATAGGGAAGGACACTCACACGATCCATATGCATGTAACGGAGAATTCAGGTTGAATTGAAATACATTAAAGGCAATAAAATAGATAACGAAAAATATATGCAAGCATGAAAGAAGAATGATAAATAAAAATAGCAATATGCCCCATGAGCCAGATCTGACCCATTCAGAAATAACATGACTTGCAGGACAGTGTGGGCAGCAATCTCAACAATGAATCATTAAAAAACAGTATATTTGATCATGCTTTACTTAAGTAAAACTAACATACTAAACATTCCAATGACTGAATGACACTATATCTAATCATGCGTTAGTAGTTGATTTAGTTATAAAAATAAAGTTGCGGTTAAGTGACACTATATAACAATTAAGAGAGGGAGAAAATGGGGGAGAAGAGGGAGGGAAGGTAGAGGATGGTGGGTTGTTACTTTTATATAAATCAACCCACAATTACTAAAACCACCCAAAACACAAGCATCTCATCATTTCAAGATCCTTTACAAAAATGCCCTGTGAGGTATCTTTCAGAGAGTGATTGAAGATCATTGGTCAAAATCAGTTGTTCCAAAAAACAAAATTTCCTTCCATATCCTAAGGAACAGAAAAGGAAGAACCGGTGTATAAAAATATAAAAAACAAGAAAGAAAAGGAAAAGGACTTGCCTGGCAATGTCAAGAGCAAATCTCAATGCCTTCTGAGGCTGCAAGCGCCCTTTCTTTTGGAGGTAGTTGCCCAAATCACCCTAAATACAAAATAATAAAGTTTATCAGCATTCTAAATCTGCACACATGATATAAGACCCTGACCATTTCAGAAGTTAATGGATTGCAGGATAGTTATGCATGAGGGATGGTCATAATCATGAATTTAAAATGCATGCTTACCTTACACTTGTGTTAGTTTTACAGCAATATACTACAATACAGCACAGCAAAATAAACATTAAATAAAACTTACTTTGGGATGGTATTCTGACACAATCATCATAGGTATATTTTGAGTGACAGCTCCAACAAATTGAACCACATTGGGATGACGAACTTTCTGCAACAGTGTAAGCTCAAGCTTGAAAGCATTTCTGTTTCAGAAAAGGAGCATAATCATAGGTACTATAAAAAATGTTCAAAGAAAATAATTCTGCCACATATAATAACCAACTGATCAAGACAGATGTAGGGTGAATGATATAAGCCTAACAATGTATTGATTACTGAAGTTATAGATATATCACGGACATCATAATTTTTTTCTTTTGAAGGAAAGGTAGACAATTGCTACCATGATTTGTATTATTAAACAAAGTATGATGAGGTGTGAGAAAAGAAGAAAAATGAAAATACAGCAAAACCACAGTCTAACTATCCGTGGTAGGAGAGATATCTACCAGGCTCAGTTAGGACAGATGTATCCGAGACAACATAATTTCTTATAGGATAACATTCAATTGGCGAAGGGAATTTGGCAAATTTTAAGCACGAAGTATGGAAATAGCTATAGATTGAACTCTGCCTTTTATGCGAACATAAGCACTTTGTTTTCAGGAATTTCTTTAATTTTACAAAATATTTGCGATCGTGCCATGAAATGATCGCTAAGATTTGTGGGAATGTAAATGTAAAAAATATGCATTGATTTTGTTTTGAACTATCAAGCATATTGTTTGATGAACTAGATAGAAATTTTTTTAAAAAATACAACTGTCATGACTGTTCACCATGTCGAATACTTGTTATAATAAAATTACTGATAAAACAACAAAAAACAAGATGAAAGGTACATGCTCTCAGGATCGAAATAGCTGTCCTTGTTCAATATTTTAACAGACACCTTTGTGCCATTCCACTTAGCTGTTTGATAGTTTCCCTGAAACAAATTTAAAGAAACAAATCAGATGATCAACCATTTCAAGAAGTATTCACAAAGAAATTCTCAACACTACCCTTCCCAATATCAAAATATTATATGATACTGAAAAATACCACAGAAATATATGAAGATACAATATGGCACATTTTCTATATGATGTTGTCAATCACCAGCATTATCAATATCTTAAATAGTTAAATGTTACTCCAATGCGTAGTAAATAAATTTTTTAATATAAGATGAAAATTAACGAAGCACACATAACCATTGTCTGCGCAAGCTAGTGATTAATTAACAAATAACAACACCATCTAATGTGCTATAGATAGATTTGCAGTATAGTTGTAACCATGCCTTTAAGATTCCATCACTTCTGCGAAGTTGGAGGTCCCCAGGCTTGAGCTCATACTCTGGAACTTCCCGAGGATTTGAGACAACCATAGGAGTCTTTCTAATTTTCTAAAGACAAGAATAAATTTGGTTATTGATACATTTTCAAATTCCTTTATCTCAATTTATATATATAAAAAAAAGAGTATCAGTCTATACCGGAGCTTTAGCACCTCGAGCTTTCAAGAGATTGTAAACTTCAATGTTTCCATAATATCTGGCATCAGCAGCAGCCTGCCATATTTCAAGAATTATATGACAACCATATTCTGATTAAAAAAAACAGTAGAATACATAAATCCAATTGCAAATAAAGAGAAAAAAATGTTGTCATTGCAATCCTGATTGCAGCACTAAATACATTCATAATCCAATTGGGAAAAAAGTTCCAGTTGCTTTGATTCACAAGCTCACCAAATGAATATCACACAAGTAGCTCCTGCACTCGCATATGGTGTGCGGGAGCACAAGTTGGCTATGGGCATCGCCATTTCAAGCGGAAGCAGAAGAAATCAGATTAGGCATTCAAGCCGCCCAAAGTCTTAATGTCTCCTCTATAATTGTTTGTACGGATTCAATGGCATTAGTCTGTTTGATGCAGGGGACAGGATTGGGACCACCCCAACTACAGGAGGGGGTAACTCAAATGTGGCAGTTGGACAATGATGACTACCCTATCCAGTACTACAAGGTTAAGAGAGAAGCAGTACAAGCACCAGAAGCTTAGTGCGACAGGTGCGGGCATCTCAGCACACCTTGTTGATTGCAATTCAACCAGTTTTTGGTTCTTTACAGGAATGTGACCTACGGGTAACATTTTGTATAAGACACTGATTATGTACTACATTTTGATGTCTTTTAAGCTCTGACGTGAGCTTTTACCCAAAAAAAAATGAATATCACGTAAAACCTATTTCACAACCACATGCCCTCCTAATGCACTAAAATTTCTTTCAAATTTCAGACATGGGTGATAGACAAGCGAACGATGAATCGAATATATACATAACATTCATCTTAACAAGATGACATGTAATAAATGAATTCCAAACATGAAGATCCAATGAATGAATTGGTTGATATAAATAGTTAACAACAAAAACAACCAATGTTGCAACAGGTGGTTGAGGAGGGTCTACGGATTAATCGGCTAGGCGGGGATTAATTGAGGATTAAACAATCACTTTTCAAAATAATTATAACATATATAATATATGTAACATATATATGTATATGTAATAATTTTAGACTACAAAATTATAACAAAGTAAGATCAAAACAAAATTAATAATATAAACATAATGAGGATAACATAAAAAAAAAATTAATAGATATATAATATATAAAGTAATTTAATAGCTTATTAGTCAACTGGAGATTAATCTGAAAAGTAGCTAGGCGCTAAGTGTTGCGGGTTAGCTAGGCCAAGCCTAGGTGGGAGATTAATCAGGGCCTAGAAGGGAATTTTAGAGCATTGAAAAAAACCATGTATGGGTGATATATACCGTACTGCCCCATCGATCACGGGCTACTATGTTGGCCCTCCAGCTGAGCAACAGCTTCACAACATCCACATGCCCCTCGCATGCTGCGATGTGCAGGGCCGTCCTCCCGTCCAAATCAATGCTGTTCACATCGACTCCATCCTTCAGCAAATCCTCCACGCCCTTCACATCCCCCCGACACGCCATGAACAGAAGATGCATTGTGAAGTCAAGGTTCTCCGGCATGGTGAGCACCTCTTTGATGGGGCCCCTGTTCCGATTAGGGTCAAGGGACGATTGTCGGCCAAAGCTGAAGCGGAGGACGCTCTGCTTCTGGTCGAAGGAGAACTGCCTCCGGAAGCTGAACCTCCCACTCATCCTCCTCAGGGACCCCGTCGAGAACTGCCTCGATATCCCCCGCTTCAACTGCGATGCCATATCCATTTCTCCTCGGAATCCGTGCCCCACCTCCAAGACTAATAACGGCTAAATTGTCTCCGTCGCATAAACTACCACAGACTTCATAAAGATTGCACCTTTCATGCATCAAATTTTTTTTTTTGGAACAAAAAAAATTTGTGACCCGCAAATATTAAGAAATCGGACAATGAACTTCGGAAGATTGAAAGAAACACTAATTTTAGTGGGAGAGAAGCAAAGAACAACGAACAAAACAAAACAAAATTAGGGTCAGGAAGAGGAGATGGAGAATTCTAGAGAGAGCTCGAGAGAACCCCTGAATCCCGATAGAGAGAGGGAAAGATCAAATTCACAAAAACAATAGAGGGAGAGATCTGGGTTTCTAAAATTAGGGTTTGAGGGAGAGATCTGGGTTTCTAAAATTAGGGTTTGAGAGAGATTTTAGAGAAGAAGAATTCCAACCTCTTATCGCGGGGAATATGTTTGGGTGAGAGTTCTATTTATAGTGGCGGGAGGCCTTCAAAGTTCAAAATCCATTTTTGAGATTCTTAATTATTTTAACGGATTTTTAGTTTTAAGTCCCCGTAATATTTATGTTTTAGTCTCTACATTTAAATGATATGTTCCTTTTTAGTCCCTCGGAGAGACCTATTCTTAAATTATTTAGTTTTCTTTTTAGTCCTTAGGAGGAATCTATTCCTAAATTATCATTTAAATGTAGGGAGTAAAACCTAAATATGAAGGAGTGGGGGATCAATCGCTAAATCTTATAGTTTACGGGAATTTAAAACTAAAAATCCCTTATTTTAATTTTAGTTCCCTGAATTATTTATTTTTAAAGACAAGTATTGCGACACTTTTTAACGAAATCCCTCCCTGTATTTTCTATCTATGTTGCTCCTTTTATTTTCCCATCTTCGTATCTTTACTTTGTTTTTATTTAATACATGTATTGGGACACTTATAATCGACTACCTTTTTAAAAAATAAAATAAAAATAAACGACGTATCATTTTTAAATGTTACAACTTGTAATTTCAGCAACATGAACTTTCCTTTCTTTTATCCCCCGTGAAGTGGTGATGACTACATGCTTTTGGTCTTTTTTTTCTTCTTTTTTTTCTTAATCATCATTAATGTATTTGAAGTTTTTTTTTTTCTATCGTTTATGTAGACGTAGAAGTCAAAAGATACACAACTTGTTGGGAGAGATAATAAGTTGATGTAAAAATTAAGAATAAAAGTACAAACAATCAACCATCCAACTCTATCAACATGAACATAACTCATCATCTAGTTTAGTTGTTATTAACAAATATAATAATTGAGGATCTAATTTTGAAAAATTATAAGTACAAAATAATGTTGGGTTTTGTTAACGAGTGCCCTCAGGGCATTGGTTAAATCATATTTATTGCTATTTTTTTAGACAACCCAATAAATTAATTATGATACGAGTATAAAAAAAATGAATAATTTTTTAAAATACCAACACCACTCCTAATAAATTCACCACTTTTTTTTCTTTTCCCTCTCACACCCATTTTTTTCTCTTCCATACACAATATTTAAAATGAAATAAAAAGTGTTACAAGCATAAATAAGATATTTTCAGAAAAAATGCCTTATTTATGTAAAAAAATGTACATATACCAAACAATTGAACAATATTCTTTTTATATAAAATCAAATTTTTTATATATTTTATGAGTAACAAGAGATTACAACGTTCACAAGTAATCGATTAAATAATATATAAAAATTTGACTTTATATAAGAAAAATATTGTTCAATTGTTTGGTATATGTACATTTTTTTTACATAAATAAGACATTTTTTCTGAAAATATCTTATTTATGCCCATGACACTTTTTATTTCATTTTTAAATATTGTGCATGGGAGACAAAAAATTGGGTGTGGGAGAGAAGAAGAAAAAAAATGGTGAATTTACTAGGAGTGTTGTTGGTATTTTAAAAAATCTTTCATTTTTTATACTCATATCATAATTAATTTATTGGGTTACCTAAAAAGGTAGCAATAAATGTAGTTTAACCAGTGCCCTGAGGGCACTCGTTAACAAAACCCAATAATGTTATAGTAAGAAGAAGTAAAATATGATTTTTGTAGGTATGTTTCTAAAAACAAGTTGATTTAAATATTTCAATTTTTTTTTTATATCATTTTTCTCATTTTAATCCCAGAAAATCATACTTCGATTTTTCTGAGAATTTGAAACCACATAAAATGAATAGATGGATTACTCCATGAATAAGAAACATGGGAGGGACCTGAAAACTAAAAGTATCATTTTTGTATTCTCACTGATGGCCATTGATAGGTCTATGTTTAAATGTAGTTATACCTTATATTAAAATAATGATTAGGGTCCCAAAATAGAAACACATGACCAGCAGAGCATTGAAGAAATCCAAGATGAAAGATCTTCTGTGTGACAATGACAAAAAAATTGTGTCAGTCTAACAAAAACGTATCACAGAGACGTGAAAAAAACAATTTCATGAAAATGTCACCATTTGTGATTTCATTTATAATAAAACCAGTGCATGCATATTTTAATATATTTGTAACTATTCATATATAACAATCACTTATTGATCAACATAGAGTTTCTCTATGTTGAGAAGACAGATGATTTTATTCCAAGCCACTTTACTTGAGATGTTCCACAAATAGCCCTTGGATCCCCTCTCCCCTCCACCCAAAATATATATATAATAAAAGAATTATGTTGATACTCATTATAATGTGTGTGAATACAATCGGCAGCCCCATTTTTAGGGTTCATGTTTCACCTGACCAAGCTCAAAATCAACCTTGGACATATCAATGATGTTGTTTGTACAATATAATCTAGGATCACAACCTAATTCTACCTATTTGTTATTTATATTAATTTCCATTTAAATGTTTGATTGATATTATTGTGCCAATAATTATATTGGTTTCAATTTCACCCCACCCCTGCTCATCCCTTGGGATGACAAAGAATAAAAACGAACAAGCTATCAAATGTAACATCACCAAAATTATTATTTTTTACTTCTTTTGTGGTGATCTCCATGTGTAGTAGTTGTTGTTAATGTTCCAATAAATCTAACATGAATGGACTATTTTGTTTTTGGGAGGTTGCAAATCTCTTGTAAACAACCTCTTTAGACCTCTCTGCTCCTCATGTTCGGACCAATTTGTAACCCTTTATTCCTGTATAAAATGGTTTATCTTATGCTGAAAAAAATATAGATAGACTATATATTATGCCTAATGTGTGAAGGATGAGGCCATTAACATCATCAAAATTGTTTTCTTTCTTTTTTTGTGGTGATCTTCATGTGTTAAGGATGAGGCTATTCAACAGTATACCTAGTATATACTAACATAATAACAAAATTCAGGCATAACAAAAATTCAGTAATGATGTTTGGTACAACAGAAGTATATTAATTCGTAAAAAAAAGAGAGTATATTAATTCGTAAATAGTAAGACATCAAAACAATAAAATATCGAGATAATTAATCCATTCTTTTATTATTTTAATAATTGATATGAGAAATGCACGCAAAAACATTTTAGAGACACCAATAAAAAAATTACCTCATATTTTTAAAATAAAAAATATGATAAACCAATTAAACTAAATGAATATTGGAATTCTAAATATATCAAAACACACAGTTCAACAAACACACAAATTTCTTTATTAGATAGTTGAAAAAATTGAGAATAATTGTCTTGTTTGGGTAGAGTAATAGGGGGATAATATGGTGGAATAAATGGGAATAAGCTTAAAAACCTGTGAAATTGTGTTATTCCTAACCCAATCTATTCCACTGGTTTTAAGAGGCCCACGTGTCAAATTAATCATCTTTCATCACCTCTATTGATCATGGGCACCACATGCCAAATCAATTTTTACCTTTTATAAATATTCATATCTCATTTTTTATTATCAATCAAACAACAAAACCTTTTAAAAAAATGGAATCAAACAACAAAAAAATATTATCATTTTTTAACAATAATTAAAAATATAACCAAATAAAAAATGACTTTCTTTACTTTTATTGACACAGTTATCTATCATAGAATAACTTATGCCGTTACGCAAATGAGGGTGTGTTTGCAAGGAATAAGTGAGTATAGTTATGCTACAATGAGTGGGAACAAGCTGGTAATGATATTCCAGGTTTGTCTGAAATTGTGTTACTCTACAAAATTTATTCCACTAGTATAAAGAGGTCCACATATTAAATCTGTCATTACCTCTTATAAATCAGAACCCCACATGTCAAATCATTTTTGACTATTTATAAATCTTTATACACATTTTATTCACATTTATCAATTGTTATTGTAACGCCCCGCATTTACCTAACCGCTTATCGGACGGTAAATGGGTCGCTACTAAACTTAATCCAAACACAAGACCAAAATTTGTACTTTTTTTATAAAAAAAACAATACTAATATAATAAAAACTGAAAGTGATAAAATATGAAAATAATATCCAAAAGTTATAAACCACTAACGGTCTTACAGAATATCAGAGTCTGACATAAATAAAATACTAGAATGAAAAGACACACTAAACCACCCATGTGGGAGCCATCTAAACTAAAATAGATCCAAATAGTCTGCTGCGACTATTATTTATTCTCCAAACATTGCTACCTCAAGATCCTTGGAGTGTATGTGTAACGCCCCAGGCTTACACAGCAAGAAATTATCCGCTTTGCCCCTAATGGACTCACGGGTTTAAAACGCGTCTTTTGTGTGTAAGAGTTGTGCTCACATATAAGCACGGACTATCTCCTCCCATTAGACGATGTGTGACTAAACACCCTCACCCTCACCCAATCCATGGGCCTCTTGGGATTCTTGGGCCTGGGCCAGGCATCACAATCACCCCCCCTAATAGGCCACACGTCCTCGTGTGGGGCCACCCACACCCACCATCGCGTAATGGACATGCTCTGATACCAATTGTAACGCCCCAGGCTTACACAGCAAAAAATTGTCCGCTTTGTTCCTAATGGACTCACAGATTTAAAACACGTCTTTTGTGTGGAAGAGCTGTGCTCACATATAAGTACAGACTATCTCCTCCCATTAGGCGATGTGAGACTAAACACCCTCACCCTCACCCAATCCATGGGCCTCTTGGGACTCTTGGGCCTGGGCCAGGCATCACAGTTATCGATAACAAAACTTCATTATTACGCTTTTTAACAAGTAAATAAAAAACATAACCAAACAAAAAATGATGCATTCTTTACCTATATTGAAATAACTATTTATTTTACAATAACTTGTGTGGCTATGTGGTGGAGAGGCTGAGTATCCTTAGTATATACTGTACAAATGTATGATGCTGTATGAAAAACAAAACATCATATATCACAAGCCAAAGTTGAAAAGTGGGCTCCAAGTGAGTCACCACTAATTCTTCTCATCAATATTGTCCTTTGCATGGAAAACAAAAACAGAGGGCTGAGAAGATAAGGGGGAGAAATCAAATCAATGGACCCCTTGTGTAAGTAAGCCTTGGAAACTGATTCAATGTATTCACGGATACCATGTATGAACTAGAATAGAATTAATGGTAGTAACATATGTTTTGAGTGGACCCTGTGTATAATAACCTTGCTTAGCAATAGCAAGGTACGGATCACAAAACCTATTGCATGTGATTTGACTGCACTTTGTGATATGTTCAACTCTCATGTTATAGTGTGACAATGATATTTTTCATTTCTTTGGGCAACAAGCATTATTGATATATAGTTTATTAATTTTCAAATTCAATAGGCTTTACATAGATGATGAAAGCCAATCATAGTATCATGATTGCATAGATGATTTTTATTTTGTTTTTAAACAGTGACCCCTCCTCCAACTCATGGTGAGGGAGAGGGACTCTTACCAATCACAGTACTTGCTGAATCTATTAATTAGAATCTAGGAAGTGATAGATTGTGCGTATACAGTAAAGAATTCAGTATCTAATCTATAATACAGTTTTTTTGAAGCAATTTGGAGTCCGCAACCAGATCAGGGATTCTCGATTTGCAGTTGCTACAATTGATTAAGAAGAGATCATCCCCATTTACTGGTAACGGCTTTGAAGTAGCGTTAAATATGGGGCCCCAAAATTTCATTGAAAGTAAAAGTTTTTGTTTGGCTTGTGTTTCAAGAAAGAGTGCTCACCAAAACATATAGAGCAAAATGGTCTCTACAGTCGGACACTCTTTGCCAAATGTGTGAGACGGACGTTGAGACGCTGGAGCACCTTCTTGTAACACACTCTTTGCCATGAACCTATGGGATTTATTGAAGGTGGTGGTGAATTTCGATTTGCAGACTCAATCTCTTTAGGGGCTTTTGGGAAGCCGATTGTTAGTTAAAGTCAACGGGAGACAGAAGTCCACGGGCAATGGTGTCGCAGTCTCTGGTTCCGGTGGCGTATGGGCTCTCTGGTTGGCTCGCAACAGCAATGTCTTTCACAATACCAGAGTGTACCCGAAAAACGTTTCGGAATCGGTAGTGTACTTCATCAAATCTTGGGGACGAGCTTGTGTGGATGAGAAGATCAGTTTTGTCAAGGGCAAATTGATTATCATTGATGGCTAGTCCCTGTTTATTTTGGGTTTGGGGTTGACAGAATTCTCTTTTGCTATACTTTGTTTTTCTTTAACTCTTTGGTTGTATGATCTGCCTAGTTGGGTTGCTTCTCAGTTAACTTTGTATCTATAATATTGGACTTTAGCTTTTAATGAAAAAACTCTTGCCTATCTTATAATAAAAAAATAAAAATTTATAATGTAGTTTTATGCCTTAAGACACGTGTACTGAGATATGTGTGTATATCAAATAAAAGACATCCTAGTGTGATGGTCCAAGAACATCAAGATTTTAAATGAGGGCAAAGTTATTCCCACTACCTGAGTTACTATTTCCCACTACCCAAAATTACGAAGATGCCATTATTTATTTTATTTTTTCGTCTCCCTTTCCCACTACCCAGTTCGACAGCATCCAGTTGAAGTGTTCTTCACTGAGACGACAGAGGTCCATCGAACTGTCTGAATAAGTGTTGACAGAGGCCCAGTCGAAGTGTGTTTCACTAGGACGACAAAGATCCGTCAATTTGTTTGAGCAAGTATCGACATGGATGTGTCGAACTCTTCAAAACAACAACTTTCTTCTAAGAATCAATCAATTATACAATCATTTAAGTCCTTATGAAAAATAAAAATGTCATTTAAGTTATTTAAGTCTTTTTAAAAATCATATATATATATGTATATGTAAAAGTATATCATATATATATATATATATATATGTAAAAGTATAAGAAACAAAAATATCAAACAAATAGTTATTTTGATCAAATAAACAGTAAATATTTCATATAGACAAAAAACATTATTTTTTTCTAAACAAGTGGAGTCTTTTCTAAACAAACTCCACTTGTTTAGAAAAAAAATAATGTTTTTTTTTTCTATATGAAATGTTTATTGTTTATTTGGTCCAATTAACTTTTTGTTTGATATTTTTGTTTCTTATTCTTAAATAAATATATATGTGAATGATTTTAAAAAAGACTTAAATAACTTAAATGACATTTTTGTTTTTCATAAGGAATTAAATGATTGTATAAGTGATTGCTTCTTAGAAGAAAGTTATTGTTTTGAAGGGTTCGACACATCCATGTCGATATTTGCTCAGACAGATTGACGGAAGTAAAACACACTTCGACTGGGCCTCTGTCGACACTTATTCAGACAGTTCGACGGACTTTGACTGTTCGACGGCCTCTGTCATCCCAGTGATGAACACTTTGACTGGACGCTGTCGAACTGGGTAGTGGGAAAGTGATTAAAATAAATAAATAAATAAATAATGACATTTTTGTAATTTTAGGTAGTGAGAAAATTAAGCTGGGTGTCCCTTTAAATGACCTTTGAATCACTTAACAAGAAGGGAAAAGGGTTATTGTATTATTGACCAGTTGAACATAATATAATCCATTTTTAATGGATCCTAGTGCAAATATAAGTGGGGTGTGCAAGTAAAGACACCGTTTTATACGGGGCAAAGTATTCCTGGATCCGATAAGAGATCCGATAATGCATCAAAAACCCTACCCGTGTTTTTTCCCTCTCCATTCGCTCACTCTGCTCTGCCATGGCGGCCGTGTCTGCTCCGCCCCTCCCTCTCAAGTCGACGAGGTTCGCCGCCCGCATAGAAGCGGTCTCTAACCGGATCTTCACTAGGAGCCCCGACGCTTCGGGATTCGCGCACGCCCCGAGATCCGCGACCGGGCGCCTGAATCTCCGGAGGTCACCGGTGGCCGGGGTCCGCGCGAGCATCGAAGACAAGAAGGGAAGCGAGAATGCCGTCTCCGTGAGCGACCCCGCCGCGCCTTCCAGGGGGAGGTGAGCCGTAACCCTAGTAGGCCAAAATCCTCTCCATTATCGGTTTTGATGGTTCCCCTGTCATTCACTGTTAAAAATTTCGTATATTTCTTTTTTTATCCGGTACGGATGATCCATATGAGTGCAAAAAATGCTCCCTTTCATTAGGTTTTTTAAGGGTTTCCGAGTCGTTTATCGTATATTTTTTTCGAACTAAAATTAATATGGGAACTGTTGTTATGGCGAGTTTTCGATGGTTTGTTTTTGGAAGGCAATGAGTGTTGTTTGTCTCGAGTTTGAAAAATATCTCCTTTATTTGTTTCAGTGATTTTGTTGTTCTTTAATGTTGAGCTTTGTGGCCTAAATTTGTTGGGTTTTCTTCTTCTTCTTTTTTCTGGGGTTGCGTGTTTCATAATAGAATATTTTGGACATTTAAAAATGGGTTTGTTATAGTTTTATTTGTTATGTTTGACTAGGTGTGTTGATGGTTGAAGAAATCAAAAGTTCTGATGTGGGTTGATCTCAGGTTTCTACAATTGTGTTATATAGGTTTTTTTTTTTTTTTTTGGTTAAGGCGTTAAGCCCATCAACTCATGAAGCCAAATTATTTTATTGGGGTTGGTTTTACTGGTTAAATTAGTTCTTAACAAACATTTTATTCAAAGGATAGGCTCGAGCAATTCTGGAAAATAATTGACTTTTTAACACAGCATATCCAGTATGTGATACTGATATCTAGTAATTGCTGTTTTAAACCAAGGAGATCTTATTTCCATTCAGTTGTGTAGTAACATAACTATAGTCTGCTAGTACTATGACTTTTTCATTTATTGTCTTTTCCTTTGTTTTCATAATTTGAACTTGGGACACTTATATGGATGGGGAGTTCATTTTGAAGAATTTTTTTTTCTGACAGAGATCTTTTTTTGGCTATGAGAACACCAATATTTTTAGGGAAAACCCAGGATGCAGAAAATCCCCGCAAACCCAATGCATCAGATAAGCATGGCGGGTTCGAACTTTGAGGCCTGTGGGGAACAAACTCATGGCTCTAGTCAAAGAGCCAACCTCGTGTGGGTTGAGATCTTGTCTAATTCAATGTCATTTTATGAATCCAACTATTTTAATCATGGCAGAATATTGGCTGGAATGACATGTAGTTTCGTATATTCACCATTTTAATATGGATTTGAGGAATCCACCTTAAAATAATAATAATAATAGATTGACTTTATTCCACTTATAATGTTTGTTGGGCAATATCTTCACCACCTATCTTAGAATCATCTTGAAAATTATTTCAACAATTACCATGTTTTCTCAAAAAAAAAAAGAAGAAGAAGAAGAGAAAATTACCATGGTGGTGGGTGTTGTCAAGATATTAATTGCGGCTAGACAAGGTCAATCGAAGAAAAAAATAGGTTGAGGAATCTTCTCAAAATGCCAACATTGTGGTGTTTTTTGGAACTTGAAGAGAAGTTGGAATTCTTCAAATTATGCAAATGTGGGATTTTTTAAGAACATTGTTATTCTATAATATTTAAATTCACCAACATCTAAACATTGAATTTCTTGGAATCCCAGTGTTTTTTAATTAATGCCAGTATGGAATTCTGGATTTAAATGACCTAAATATTTTCTTTCTTGATCTAGATATAACTCATATAATCCCATAATCCTTAGAATGATTGAGTACGTATCCAACTAAGATTATCTCTGCAGGGTGAGGCGTCACACAATTTCAGTTTATGTCGGGGATGAAAGTGGAATGATAAACCGCATTGCAGGTGTATTTGCAAGAAGAGGATATAATATTGAGTCCCTTGCTGTGGGTCTGAATGAGGATAAAGCCCTCTTCACTATTGTTGTCTCTGGGACGGACCGAGTATTGCAGCAAGTTGTAGAACAGCTTCATAAGCTGGTCAATGTGTTGAAGGTTGGAACTCTTATTAAAATTTCATTTGTCCTTTAAATATTCAAAGGGGATGGTTATGGTATGCATCACTTTTTGCAGTGTGGCCTTGCTTGATGACAAGATGAGGAACTTCTTCATTTTGTTGTTACATGAGTCAAGCAAAGTCACACTTCTAATTATGGATTCATACAGTGAAGAATGGAGATCCCTTGGGTTGTGGCCTAAATGGTGCACGACTTTATGTTAAAACATATATAGGATCATCTTCATCTGCTAATTGTTCATTGCAATTCAGTTTGGATGGGTGATGCATGATCAGCGGTGTTCTTTTTCTATCACATTTTCATTAAAAACAATTAAAGCAAAGTACATTTTTGAAAACTGAAAAGCGATACATGATGAATCATCATTTTACCTGAATAATAATCTATTTTGTGAAATGGCCATTTTTTTTTTTTTTGAAACTTTATCAATTTTTATTGAAAATTATGTATGGTTTGAACTGGCACTTGTTTAGTGAATTCACCTCTCTGAAAGATACAACTATAGGAATTGTATATTTGTAAAAGCTAAAAAGCACACACAACTCCCACAAGAAGCATGAGGGGCTCACAAAAATATTAGATGAATGCTAGATCATAATCTATATGAGTCAAAATACAGTCATCACATTTTTTATGAAGCTCTGGCCTGATTTAACATTTGTATCTGATGTGCTTGCAGGTAGAAGATCTCTCTAAAGAGCCACAAGTAGAACGGGAATTGATGCTCATAAAACTCAGTGTTAGTCCTAGTGATCGTATAGAGGTATGCATACCATCCTTTTTTTCCATTTTGTTTTTGAACCAATGCATGTTCACAAATTATTTTCTTACAAAATTTGTGAAGCAGAATTGTGTATGTACTGAAGTTGGAGATGTTGGAAAATTTCTAGTGTTGACAGAAAATGCCACTTCTCATAGTTCTTCCCTTCAGGTCTGTTGGGCATGCCGTCTAGCTTAAAAAATTGGACTGCCAACCCAGGGTTTTTGAAGAGGATGAGTAACTTGAACTGCATGTGTTGAGAATAGTTTGGTGGTAATTTAACAGGTGAAAGATTTATGCAGTAATTAGTCCTGTTTGGAAAAATAGAAGAGAATGTTACTCTCTGAGGGCAGTACTCTTGCATGTTAGTTATATGAAAGGATGCTGGGAAATTGCCATTTACTCCACTGTGAGGAATAGCAGTTTGGTGGAACACATACCTTGAATTGGCTTTAACATTGATGCTGTTCTTTATTTATATTTTACTGAATATTTATTTATTTTTCCTTGAACCTGGGTCCTTCGCAATGTTGAGAAATTGGATTTATGCAATTCGAAATTTATGGATGGATGGCCTCTTGATTTGTTTCTCTGCAGGTTATGGGTTTGGTGGAGGTTTTCAGAGGTAAAATAGTAGATATATCAGAACATTCACTGACCATTGAGGTGACTGCTGTTGATCTCCATCATTTTTCAATCCTATGTTTTCTGAACCATTTTTGCATCATTATTGTACTTCTTAATTCCAATACTCTCAATTGTGCAGGTAACTGGAGATCCTGGGAAGATAGTTGCTGTTCAAAGAACTCTAAGCAAGTTTGGAATAAAAGAAATAGCAAGAACTGGAAAGGTTCTCCCCCTACCTTATAAAACTTGAAAATACTACTGAATAATTGTTTGTTGTACTCATATTTATGGGTTAATTCTCTTATAGATTGCTCTCAGACGTGAAAAGATTGGCGAGACGGCTCCGTTTTGGAGATTTTCTGCAGCTTCTTATCCAGATCTTAAGCGCACAACACCTGTGGATGCTCTGAGACGGTCTAACAGAACATTTATCAGCAGTTCTGATTCATCTCCTGGGGTAAGCATAGTTTTATCTCATTCAGGAGGTAGTTTTGCTTTTGTAACGTGAGCATCTCATTATACTAGTGATTCCTCAGCTATTAGATTCAATATGCTAGCAGATAGATCCATTTTTAATCTGAAGTAATCCAGTTTGAAAATCCATTGTAAATGCCTTTTGTTATCATCTAGCTCTCACTGAACACTACTTCAAACAAGTTTGTCAAACAGTCAGAGAGTTTATGCTAAAGTCATCCACTATAAGTTTTATTTATTATTTTTGATGAGCACATAGTGGTTTGTTAAAGAGTCGAGCTCTTGCACCAGTCTTGTTGTATAATTTTTTTTTTCTTCTTTTCGGGTGAAAGATATATGTGCAGTACACTTCAATATGTTTTTGAGTTTCAAATGCACACATCCCTTTCGTTCAATTCTTTCCTTTCTTGATATACCCCATGTCTTCAAATATTTCATGTTCTAAAGGATTTTTTTTCCATTTTTGCAGGGTGATGTTTACCCTGTGGAATCATATGAGGATTCCCCTGTCAAACAAGTCCTTGATGCTCATTGGGGTGTGCTGGATGATGAAGATGTAAGTTCATGAAACTGTCAATGTTGAATCATCTGTCCTATTCTTTTCTCTCTCTACTTTTATTGGACTAGCAACTGTCAACTAATGTTGTAAAGAGCACTATTCAGTTTTTTGAGGGCCACTCATAAATGAATATATAATTGATGGCCTGGTCCTACATTTTCTTTTCTTATTTATGCGGTGACATAATTTGCAAGTTTTCTAATAAGTATCTGTTGATAAAACTTGAAGAAACTTAATTCCTGGTTTCTGTTGGTTAGTCAAGCGGTCTTCGGTCCCACACTTTATCAATCCTCGTCAATGACTGCCCTGGAGTTTTGAACATAGTTACGGGTGTCTTTTCTCGGAGAGGCTACAATATCCAGGTATCTTCAGTGATATTTCTTTTTTCTCATTTAATTTAATACATCCCTCTTTTTTTTTAAAAAAAAAACAAAATAAAAACAAAAAATACATCCCTCCTTACATGCATAGTTATGTGTACTTTATTGCCAGAGTCTAGCGGTAGGTCCAGCAGAAAAGGAGGGAATATCTCGTATTACAACTGTTGTTCCTGGTACCAATGAATCAATCGCCAAGTTGGTTCAGCAGCTATATAAGCTTATTGATATTCACGAGGTAATAATGCTTCACCACATTTAATTCTTCGCCGCAAAGCATCTCTTTCGGATGTAAATAAAGAACCTGGTCTGTTTTGTAGGTGCAAGATATGACCGACTTACCTTTTGCTGAACGCGAACTGATGCTAATAAAGATTGCTGTGAATAATGCTGCTAAAAGGGATGTGCTTGATATTGCCACCATTTTCCGTGCTCGAGCTGTTGATGTGTCTGATCATACAATCACACTTCAGGTGATTGCCCTTCCATTTGATTTCATTCTTATTTGAGAAATACATAGCAATGCATACTATGACTAACAAGGTTTTGGGAAGTGGCAACTGGTGTCAGTATTCCTGTAGTTCCTGTAAGGATGAGATGTTAAAAAACCTAGATTCTACATCATGACAAATGTGATGGTTCTTAAATTAAATCATTCCAGATGATCAGCATTTGTTATTTTTCCCTGTTGATTTTGCAAAGTCTGCTAAAAGGTTTCGGATAACAACACATCAATACGTAGCGGTTTCATTAAACAATGTCTTGGAATATCAAATCAATTCGTCTACATTTTTTCATAACTACTTTTATTTGCATGACTGGTGTTTTTACACCATTATTGGCTTCCCTTATATTCTTTTAAGTCTTGCTAATGAGTCTGACCAGATGGTTCTTCATTTAATTTCAGCTTACAGGAGATTTAGACAAGATGGTTGCATTACAACGGCTATTGGAACCATATGGCATATGCGAGGTTCGTATCAGTTTCTAAAGTCGCAAAATTCCTTAATTTGAATAGTAAAGAAGCACATGAGTTTGAATGCCATCTATTCAAGCTTTTCTTCTAAACTTGGAATTCGTTTGATCGCAATTACAGCGAGTTAAATTAATGTTTGGCATCTGCAATTGTTTAGGCCGATGACATTCTGCTAGTTTCCGTATATGTATTTTGGTATCAATAGATGAGCCTCATATCTTTTCTGAATTCTGATGTACTTGTTTCAGGTTGCACGAACGGGGCGCCTTGCGCTTGTGCGTGAGTCTGGCGTGGATTCTAAGGCCCTTCGCGGATACTCTCTCCCATTGTAATCACTACAGTTCTAAGCCAAAGTTTGAATGTTTTTATTTCTTTATTTATGATGTATCGGAAACTTATTATCGAGGCTTTGATGGAATAATACCGTCCAAAGCAGACCTTTTGTTTTTATGCATTTGGTTCCAGTTCATGAGTTCCTAGTGGAATATTTATATATATATATATATATATATATATATATATATAGGGAACCGATTAGGTGCGGCGAATGGCGGGTGCGGCAGCGATCACGGGCCGTCGATCACGGGTCCATCGCATCGGACGGTCGGGTACGATTCACGTCGACCGTCGAATGCGATGGACCCGCGATCGAACGGTCCACGTCGCGGCCGCACCTGCCGTTCGTTGCACCTAATCGCGAGCGTATGTGTATATATATATATTACGGAGGGATTTTCGTAGTTGGCCTTATGACTGAGCTTGATAGGTTATCTTCGTTTGCAGTGGTGGACTTCAAGATAATTACATGTGAGTGCCAAAAAGTGTATATATATATATATACACGCATTTAATACACATAAAACTGGTTTTTTATGGTATACATAAGATACATAATAAAGGTTGATATAATAAAAATATAGCGAATGAATATATTTTGAATGACCTAAAAAAGTTTTGATATACTAAAGTTTGAATGACCTAAAAAAAATACTTGAATTTTATTTTGTAAATTTTTTTTTGTTATAATTCAATATATACACACACATTAAATTAAGATTTTTGTTTACCATAAAAGAACAAGAAAAAGAAAAATCTGAGGGGGCCCACGACATATTAGAAGACATCAATCATGTCATCTTATTATATTAGGAAGTAAGTTGGTCCATTACTTTTGACGTGTCCAATTTGGATGTTTTGTAGTTACAAGTAGTCCTTTTATATTTATTGTTTGGTGAGCCACCTACCCTCAATGATAATGTATTTTTATATTTACTTATAAATAAGAGCATACAATTCATCGGATATTTCGTAAAGTATATACCTAAAAAGGGTGTATATACCCTGCCTTTCATGTTGAAGTATAATAAGGAAAATAATTTTGAAATTCAAACTATGTCTAACTTTACATGCATTCTCATCGATAGGCTACATTGGTTTTTTTTTTTTAAATATATATATACACACTTGTCACTTAATATATATATATATATATATATATATATATATATAATAAATGAAGTACATTGAGATATATCAGTGTTTTTTTCTTTGAAAAAATAAAAAGAAATTTAAGTTTCATCTGTTTGAAATCTATATAACCTCCCGACTTTTTTTAAGTTCATATAACTCCTTGAAAATACATGTTTAAATCCAAATAGTCTCCCGAGTTAAATTTTAGTTGACATATAAGAAATATTATGTGAATATTCTATCTGATTAATCTTGACTATAAATAGAGTATATAAAAAAACTCCCTATAATGTGTTAAAAATATAGAAAACCCTCTGTAAATGACAACTTTATCTTTCAAGATAGGGTTTTATAATTTATTCAGAGAAGTGAAATCGTCGTTTACTGATGATTTTTCATATTTTTAACACATTGTAAGATATTTATGATATACTGTGTTTTCAGTCAGGGTTAATCAAACAAAAAATTCACAGAATATTCCTCATCTGTCAATGAAAATTTTAACTCATGAGATTATTTGGATTTACATAGATACGTTCAAATGATTATTTGGATTTACACGTGTATTTAGGGGGTTGGATAAAAATTCATGAAAAGTCAGGGAGCCATTTGGATTTTCCCTTGCATATTTTATTCGCTGGGTAGATTTGGCACGTGACGTTTTCGCCCGGCCCCGTCCATTGCCTATGCTTCGTTGATTTAAAGATCAATGGCCACCGATTACTTTACAGGTTTGTATTATTCACTGGGTAGATTTGGCACGTGACGTTTTCGCTCGCCGAGGCCGACCTCCAACAACTCCAAACGGTTCACGAGGCCAATTATGGTCCATCCAAACGGTGGACCCCACTCCCTCATCATTCCTCCTCCTCCTCGTCTCCTTTCGTTGACTCTCAATCCCCTCGTTCACGTAATCACCCTCCATTCCACATATCAAACGGCTTCAAATATTTCAAAACAGTCGGCTGGAATCACTAAAACAAACCAAAACAATACAAAAAACAGGTCCTCCTTTTCAGACCCAACAATGTGACACCCCGCAACCTTCACAAACCCAATATAAAAGGATCATCAACTCCTCAGTATCAATAACAACTCAACCCATTCATTCATTTTCATTTCAAAACACACATTACACACAAACAGAGATGGCTGAAGTGAGCAACAAGAGGATCCTGTTCAAGGACTACATCACTGGTGCACCCAAAGAGTCTGACATGGTCCAGACCGTCGGATCCATCAAGTTGAATGTCCCGGAGGGGTCCAACTCTGTGTTGGTCAAGAACCTCTACCTCTCATGTGACCCATACATGCGCAACCTCATGAACAAGCCCATGGAGGGTGAAGAGAGTTACATACTTCCCTTCTTCCCTGGACAGGTCAATCTCCATCTCTTGCATCTGCATTTATTGTATATATATTTTTTTATGTTTTACGTGACGGTTTCTAGTGTTAAAGCTTTGAGCACTGATACATACAAGGCCATATGGATTTGTGTTTGGATAGGTTCTGCGTTTGAAAACTAAACATTTTCAAACATAGATCTAAACACAATTTCAGTTTAAGCCAAAAAACTTGCAATTGAAAAATTAATGAAACAATGTTTTTCAAATGTTTCAATTGCACATTCAAATGTAGCCTAAGTCCACTTTGCAGCTTATATAATATTAATGTATTTCAGTGTATACTTCACTTTATATAATATTATGTATTTTAATGAACGAATGTATATTTTAGTAGTGAGAGATGTGGAAAGGGCTTTTCCTCAAGGTTTAGTTGTTTTTGTTATAACAGGTTGTGACTGGATTTGGGGTTTGCAAAGTAGTGGATTCTGGACACCCAAACTTCAAAGAGGGTGACTATGTTTGGGGAATCACTGGTTGGGAGGAGTACAGCCTAGTCCCTTCCCCTGAAGCCCTCTTTAAGATACCCTTCACCGACGTCCCCCTCTCTTACTACACTGGACTCCTCGGTATGCCTGGAGTGACAGCTTATGCTGGTTTCCATGAAATCTGCAAACCCAAGAAGGGCGAATACGTATACGTATCCGCAGCTTCGGGTGCCGTCGGACAACTCGTCGGACAGTACGCAAAGTTGATGGGTTGTTATGTTGTGGGCAGTGCTGGTTCCAAAGAGAAGGTTCAATCACTACTACTACTACTACTAATACTAGTCCTCTGTGTTTCCTCTGGTTTTGAACCATCCAATTCATGTTGAACCTTGTTTTTCTTTCCAACCCAGGTGGATCTGTTGAAGAACAAATTTGGTTTTGATGAGGCTTTCAACTACAAAGAAGAGACTGATCTGGTTGCGACCTTAAAGAAGTTAGTATACAAAACTATTGATGTATTGCATTAACAACCACCCATTACAGTTAATCTTTTACTAAAGACCAACTGATGTTCTTGGCATAATCAGATACTTCCCTGAAGGAATCGACATCTACTTCGAAAATGTGGGTGGTCCAATGCTCGATGCGGCCCTGCTGAACATGCGTGTGAAGGGGCGCATCGCGATCTGTGGTCTGATCTCGCAGTACAACCTGGACAAGCCAGAGGGGGTGCACAACCTGTTCATGCTCATCACAAAGCGCGTGACGATGACAGGCTTCGTTTCAATGGACCACTACCACTGCTACCCAGAGTTCGTTGAGAAGACGAGGAACTACATCAAGGAGGGGAAGATCGTGTACGTGGAGGACACCGTGGAGGGACTCGAGAAGGCTCCGGCCGCCCTGGTGGGGCTCTTCAGTGGCCGCAATGTGGGGAAGCAAGTGGTGCTTGTTGCGCGCGAGTGAATTTTTTGAATTTCACTGTTGGGTGGGCTGTTTCTGCTTTAGAAGGCAATGTACTATGATTTTGTTTCAGAGAGACAGAGTTAAGTCTTTCTTTTGCCAATTGGTGGTCATGTATTATTTTATATATGTCAAATAAGGATTGATCAAAGGAATATCATAATCTCCCTTTGATTCATTTTTGTTGATGGGTTGGTCTCTTCTTCTGCAGTTCCTCCTCTGGTTGGTGTGAAGTTTTGAGTTTTCAGTTATATTTTGTCATAGAAAGGAATGAAGTCGAATTCTTGAGTCAACAAAAGATATTGACTAAGAACTTTTTTTATATTTTTTATGCTTGAATCAACACAAGTTACTTCATTTTACAGTTAATCAATGTTAGGGTAGTAACATAAGCTATTCTATGATGGGCATTGTTACACCCAGGTCCGTTTCTAGCCTCAATTCTAACCCTATATGCATCGATAGAAAATTAACGATGCAAATGCTCACGTTAACATGGCATATACTTCGAAAGATTTTTTTACATTTTCTATAAATATCCATGCAATTCGTTGGAGTATATACTTCATTTTTTTATAAAAACATATATCTCATTAACAATGCAAATGCTCACGTTAACAAGGCATATGCTTCGAAATATTTTTTTACATTTTCTATAAACATTCATACAATTTGTTAGAGTATATACTTCATTTTTTATAAAAGCATATATCTCATTAGGTGACGTATATTATTTTTTAAAATTCAAAACACATATAAACTAGAATTGAGGCTCGATGTAACATTATCCTTATATGATAGATAACTATTTCATTATAAATAAGGATTAACATTTTATCATAGATAACTATGATAGATGATCATTTTATGATTGGTTGTGTTTTTAGTTTTTTTTTTTTTGTTGAAAAATTGCAATAATGAAGTTTTTGTTATTTGATTGATTATAAATAGGTTGTAAATAAATGATGATACAAATAATGAATTATAAAAGGTGATAAAATGGTTTGATACGTGAGTCCCTTGATTTATAAGAGGTGATAATAGATGACTTGACATGCGAATTCTCTTATATTAACGGAACAGACTAGGTGGATCCACTTATTCCCCACCTATTCTGCTATTCAAACATGGGCTAAGGTTAGCCTGGGAGGATACATTTCTACATTGTGGAAAATGTTGTGATGTATCAGACACGCAATGTGTGTGAACCAGAAAACTTTTCAAACAGTCAGTTTAAAACATCTCCATCACAACAAAGACTTCAGAGACAAAGTAGAGAAGCAACAATTAAATAAGACTGGAATACCAGGACAGATTCATTAGTCTTGGTGATGCAACTGCTTAGACCCATTCAATGACAAACAGCGCATGAAAAATGGATACCATTTCAATGCAGCATTAAAAGATAACGGAAAAACAAACTTAAGTTCATTTATACAACTATTATTATTTTTAACCCTGAAAACAAACTTAAGTTCATTTATAAATAAGAAAGGCTAAAAAAAGGCCTGCCATGTTCATGCGCAGAGCATTCAAAATATACAAGAGAAGACCTCTGCATTCAATTATCCCAATCTGATGATTACGTATTCTATTTATCCAGCGACGATCAGCTCATCTGGGTAATCTCCCTCGATAGTTTCAGATGGCAAGATTATCTCTTCGTAAGCTGTGAAATGGTACTTCTCTCCGATGGCTCTCAGAAGTTGAAGCACTTCGAACATCGATGGCCTCTCCTTTGCAGCAGACAGAACACAAGCGCAAGCGACTTTCAGAAACTGGAGAAGCTCCCCATCATAACCCTTCCCCATCAAAGACCGATCGATTGCATCTTGAAGAAGAGATGCATTGGACAGATAAGTTATCCACTCAACCAAGCTACCATTAAAGCTTTCTGGTGCACTAGACACTTGTGTTGACCTCTGTCCGGTGACAAGTTCAAGCAACACAGTCCCGAAGCTGTAGATATCACCCTTTGTAGTGGCCACCAGAGTTCGCGCATACTCGGGAGCGACGTAACCCAGATCTCCAAATTCTCCATTGACAAATGTGCTCAGATGGGTGTCAACCGGATTCATGAGCCTCGCAAGCCCGAAATCAGATATCTTCGGCTCATAATCTTGGTCTAACAAGATGCACTTGGAACTTATGTTGCGATGAAGGATTCGGGGGTTGCAATTATGGTGAAGCCATGCAAGCCCTCTTGCTGCACCGATTCCAATCCTAAGTCTCAGAGGCCAATCCATTTTATTATGATCCGCTTCTACCCCGTGCAGTCTATCATATAAGTTCCCATTTGGCATGTATTTGTATACCAAAAGCCTCTCCTTCTTAGCAACGCAGTAACCGAGAAGGGGGACCAAGTTATTATGTCTAACACTTCCCAATGTTGACATCTCTGAGACAAACTGTTTTTCGGAGTGTTGGGTGTCTTGAAGCCTCTTGACAGTAAGGAAAGATCCATCTGGAAGGGCTGCCTTGTAGATTGATCCCGTCCTTCCAACACCGATGATGTTGTCCTTGCTGAAGTTATTCGTGGCTTTCATGAGATCGCTAAACCTCATCTTTGATACCGACTTCTCAAACATGGAGACCTGCACATCACAGATTCACCTCATTTAGTATGACTTTCTCTTTAACATGAAAGTAGACATTATATGAGTTTAAGCAAGCTTGCCTTGATGCTTTTGCCACCCTTAATATTCTTCGCCCATTTGTTCCCTTCAAGATCTTCATCTTTCTTCTTCTTCTTGATAGTCACCTTGCGCAGACACAAGTACACAACAATGGCGACAATTATTAGGACGACTACTACCCCACCAACTGCCGATCCCACGATCACTCCCGAGTGACTCTTTTTCGAAGGACCTGTGCAGTCATCCAGTGGTTTCCCACAAAGCCCAGGATTATTTGCATAACTGGAAGCCGGAATCGAAACATTGAACCCGGGAATCGGGCCCGACAGAAAGTTGTCCGATACACTAAACGTTGTCAACCGGTTAAGCTGACCAAGTTGCCCGGGAATCTGACCTGTGAGTTGGTTGTGTTGGAGGTTGAGTGAGTTCAAGTAGGAACAGTTGGCGAGGTTTACAGGGATTTCACCAGAGAACCTGTTGTAGGAAAGGTCGAGGGATGTGATGAAGGGTATCTTTTTAGATATGTCGGAAGGGATGGGCCCCGAGAAATTGTTACTCGAGAGGTCCAAACCGGTCATGCTTGTGCAGTTTTCAAGGCCCAATGGGAATTGCCCTTGAAGACCCATGTTTGAGAGGTGGACATTAAGGACCCTGTTCTCGTTGGGGTGCCAGCAGTCCACGCCATTGAATCTACAGATGAACCCTTCGGTGTTGTTGTTGAAGTTCCACGACGAGGAGAGGTAGTTGAAAGGGTCCTTCACAGATGCTTTCAGTGTTTTCAGGCAATTGATATCACTCAGAGTACAGTAACTTATGTTACTCAATGATAACCAGATGAGGGCTTGAAGAAGGAAAACAAAGGCACCAATGCTTTCCATGGTATAAAATTTGAAGAACAGTTTCAGCCAAACCGGTGTTAAGTATCAATATCTAGAAAACACCAATGACACCTACATAAAAGAAATATTGGTTTTATAAGAATTCCCGATGATATACTCAAGAAGACAATGACTTGAACAGAACAGAACAGATGGAGGGAACGAATTGGAACAAGAACACGAGATGCCAAAGAACATCCAATACATCAAGAGTATCAATTACAAAAATGTAATATCAAAGGCACAATTATGGAAATATGACAAGTAAGGGACCTATAAGAGAAATTTAAAGACAGGAAAAAGAACATATGAAAATCAACAACTTTGTTTGCTAGAACGGCCAATAATATTGTTCCATAAAACTGGAACAAGTAGCACTTTTTCTAAATTCTAGTAAAAACAACAATATATATGGATCCAAATATGTAAAGGATCACCCAATATGCAACATCCAGCAACTCTGAAGTCTCAAATCAAGTCCCGTCACTCATCTTACATGCCAACTAAAATAGGAAGGCATTAAAAGAGCATAAATTAAAAGAACTAAAATCATTCACTTCCCAAGTTCAAGCCATGCATGTGCAAGCAAAACATGACACACCAAATTCCTCCCCAACTAGGCAGATCAACAATCAAGAGAGATCAAGGTCATATCCATATGGAAAAAAAATTAATAACATAAAAACACAAATTACCAATTATGAGCTCCTCAAAAAAGTTCACCCTCATCAAACGCCACTATGATCCAAGCATGCCCACAAAGCAAAATAGGGAAAATCAAAAACCCAAAAACTGTAAAAGATCGGAAACAAAAACCAATCTTTAATTAATAAAACCCAAAATGAACAAAAAAAAAATCAGATTTGGATCTAGAAGTAACTCCAAAACCCAACAAAAAATCAAAAACCCAAAAGGATAAACCGTAATTCAACCCAAAACAGCCATATCTCGATCTCTACAGATACAACCACCAAAAATTCTCCCAAAATAACCAATTTTAAAGATAAAAAAGCAAAACCCAACTCACCAGGGATCACTCCAAGCCATGAAAGACCATATTTTGAAAGACCCAGAACCTCAACAAGGCAGATGTTTGTGTTATTGTTGATGGTGGTGGTTTATTAAAAATCCGAAAAGACCCATATCTTCTTCTGTGTGGGGTTCGTGAAATTCTTCTCTTCCTTCCTTTCATACGTAGACCCATTTTTCTTTTCCCTTCTATAGAAAACCCAACAAAAAATAAAAAAAAGACACCCACTTTGAAAAGAAAGAAAACAATAAAAGCGAGTGGATTTGACGATTCAAACTGTCTGAAGTCGCAACACTGACTCGAACAGATGCTGACGGACTTTAAAGTCCCGTGGAAGAGAAAATGGAAATTCACGGTCAAACGCAACGCAAGTAGAAGGAAAGAGGGGTTCTTTTATCGTTGATTCGAAATTTTTTAAATATATATTTTATTTTTCCAATTCTTTTTATTTTTTAAATATGATTCGGACAAGATATATATTTTGTTTTGAGTTCCGCTAACAAAAAGTTGCTGGGATCTTTATTTTTTTTTTACAATATAAAATATAGTTTTGTATATGTCTCATTGAAAATTCAATGAAAAACATGTCTTGACAATATATATATCTAGTTAGATATTTTCTTACACTTATTAAGAAAATGGGAGAATTCAGATAGAGTTTTTAGCAGCCCCGTTTAGTTTAGTGGCGATAAAAATTTATTTTAAAATTTTCAATACAAATAGTTGTATTGGTGGAATAAGTCATTTTCAATTTGATTGTGTTAGTTATTTTCATTGAAAAATGTAATAATGAAACATTTGTTATTTAGTTGATTATGAGTAAATTAGAGATAAAAGAGAAAAAAAATGATTTGACATATATGTTTCTTTAATTTATGAGAGAGGGTGACATGTGATTTAACATTTGAATATTTATAATAAAAATATAAAATAATAGGTGGAATAAAACAATTTTAAGAAGGATCTTGAACAACCATATCAGTTCTGACATAGTTATACATATATTCTTTCTAAACAAATATGTTTATTGGGTTTATTCATCAGTCACCACCCTTATTTTATCATGTTTCTCAAATATTCTTTTACCCAAAAGGTGGCTCAACATATAATAACAATAAAATTTACAAGTTGGATAATCAGAAACCTCTACCTCAACAGTTGGGTTCGAGTTTGGTTGAGTTCGGATTGAATTCGACCACTAAAACTCTTAAACCAAATTCATTCAAGAGTTGGATTGGATTGGGTTCTCCCAACTTGTACCTCTAGTATCTGATTACACTAGCCTCATCTAAAATAAATAGACTTGCATCCTGATTCTATACGCTGCTTCTAACACAATTTAATTCCAAAATTTGAACTAAGTTTCTTTCTCATATATTCTTCCAACAAACAATTGAGGATTAACACCAGCCTGAACTTTGGTTATGCCAAACACAAAACCCATCTGATTAATGAGCAGAAAAGGATTTGATTGAGTACATAGTAACCATTTAATCTACACTCCAGTACAAGGGAAGATGCATTAACATTTTAGATACCCCAAACAACATTACAGTGATACATGCATTATTAGAAGGCCAAAGGCCCCTGATAACATATCATCAGACAAATCTTACAACACTTTCATGACTGGAAGAACCTTAAACTTATTCATTACTCATCCGCATTACATACGATAAAGTGCGACAAATCATGACTTGTGATACTCATTCATGGGCAACATTAACGACTTGTTTGCCAACATTACGCCCCGAAAACAGCCCAATCAGTGCAGATGGAGCCTTCTCGATGCCCTCAACAACGTCCTCGACATAGATCAGTTTCCCATCCCTGATGTATTGGATGACCAGTTCTAGGAACTGTGGATATTGGTGCTTGAAATCGGGCTCGATGAAGCCTTGCATTCGGATGCGTTTCGTGATTAGGCAGAACAAGTTGTGGACACTGTCCTGTTTGGTGAGATTGTATTGAGAAATCAGTCCACACACTGCGATCCGGCCATGGTCTCTCATGTTCAAAAGCACTGCATCAAGCATCGCACCTCCAACGTTCTCGAAGTAGATATCTATTCCGTTGGGGAAACACCTTCATACATCCATGACAGTAAAGTTAATTGAATAAGAAGAATTCTAGAAAGCCAATACAATAAGGGTGATATCAGTGTTTTTTTTAGTTTGGCGGTTTCATTTTGATGATTTGCACCTTTTCAACCATCATAACTGGTTTTGATGAATCAAGTTGAGAGAAGAACAAGAAGAAACTATGCTCACAAACAAAATCATTCATTATTTATGAACTATTTGAATATCAGTATACGGGAATAACAAAAAACCAGAATATTTGAATGGACAAGGACTTGCAAAAATCAAATTTGTGATAAAGTAAACAAGAAAGCTAATGCCAGTAAATTTTCGGCTAAAGTCCACATGATTCCCCATTAGAGTTTTGGAAATAAAATTATTGATGTGTGTGACTATTGGTTAATATTTAGCTCTCCACATCAATCTTTTATCAATCATAAAAGCACTATAATACATAGTGATTGCAGCAAGTCACTGAATCTTTGTAAAAAAAAAATGTAGTGTTTCAGAAAACTCTAAATAAGACAGCTATCTGTTTGTTCATTGAATAGAGAACAACATAGGATGTATACTATATTTTGACATTACAGGTACTAACCGTTTCAATGCAGCAGTTAGATCAGGCTCCTCTTTGTAATTAAATGCGTCATCAAACCCAAATTTGTTCTTCAAAAGATCGACCTGAAGATTCCAATGTACCGCATTTGTGAACAACTTGTAACATCATTTTTATGAGACCATAATCTATTCTCAAAAACTTGTCAAAACGTCAAATGGAGGGAATGACATGAAATCACGACCTTTTCTTTGGTCCCGGCACTGCCAACCACATAGCACCCCATCAGCTTTGCAAACTGTCCAACCAATTGGCCGACTGCCCCAGAAGCTGCAGACACATAGACGGTTTCACCTTTCTTGGGCGAGCATATCTCATGAAATCCAGCATAAGCTGTAAGCCCAGGCATGCCTGAATGCAAAGACAAAACAATTTGAACTGCCAATTCAAGCTTACAAATCAGGAATGATCATTAAAGAAATGGAATAAAAATTGTCATTCACAAGGGGCTACTAATTCCCCAACTCAATGTCAGATCCACTACAAATATATCTTAAGACCTGGTGGAAAAGACACTGGAAGGATTGGGGTTGATGCCTACGATTGGGTCAACAACAACATGAAACCTAGCTACCGGTGAGGAGATCCCGAGCTATAAGTTCATTAGGAAAAACAAGTTGATTGGAGGATTTTGTTGCACAAATCTTATACTTTAATGTACTGTCATACGACCAAAACATCTTTTGATGATTACCTCCCAGACCCTTTATCCTAAGGACATGGCGTGCATGATCCTATTGTTGTTTAATGTCGACTTATGTGCCTTAATGAGTCTAAAACTTTATGAAAGCATTACATCATTCACAATATTAACAACATTTAATTATTATGCTATAAGACAACAACCAAGTCCTAGGTTGGTTGAGTTTTCTGAAACACTACATTTTTTGTTTACACAAAAGAAAGTTCCATTATATACTACTACCAGCTTGATCTGCTAACCTAAAAGGCGAACTATAGTATATAATGATATTGATCATTGACTATGCTATTTTCATCAAGAAGGATGTTAACTCTTTGGGACATAAATGGGTGCAAATTTAACAAATCTTCGTCTTATTTCTCCTCTTCCGTGATTTTTCTATCTCTATGATTCATTAATGTGTTAGAAAAGTAGCAAACAAAAAATTATACCTAAGATGCCTGTGTAATAAGAAAGAGGTACATCAGTGTATTTGATTTTAATCAAGGCGTCAGGCATCGATATCAGAGAGAACTCCTCCCATCCGGTCATTCCCCAAACCAGGTCCCCGGCCTTGAAATTTGGATGTCCAGAGTCCACTACTTTACATACACCATAACCAGTGATAACCTGCAGTTAATGACGATGAAATTCTCATTGCAAACTGGAGATTAACAGTTAACATATGATTTTTCAAGCAAAGCCCGGAAAAGCAGAGGTAGCCATTCAAAACTTATAAAAAATTAATACTAGAAAGAAGGTTAGATAGAAAACATACCTGTGAAGTAAAAATTCAGTTTCTCCCAATGAAATCCCATTCATGTCACACAAAAATTCATCAACCATGCATAATGTTATTCACATAAAAAAGCAAAAGCAATGCATATAATTTGCTCATAAGATATGAAAAAAAAACACCATTATTATCAATAGAATGGATTAGCAGATTTACACCCAAAAATTCTCATATGAAGGGCTGTTAGTAAAGAATGAATTTAATTATGAGAATTTTTTTCAAAAGACCAACTATAATTACGAGGAACCTTTAGTATTGACCATCAATTAAAATTAAGAAATTTGGAGAAATGGTTTAATCTATCTAACACATCAACAAATAGAGGGGTAAAAAAGAACGATTCTTAATTGGATGAATCAAGCAAATGTTCTGCATCAAATCCTCCATTGATTTCAATAACTTAATAAGCAAAGGCGATGAAGACACTAAAGAAAGATCTGAACTGGGTCTTCAATGAAACAATTCATACAAACCAAATTCGAACAAACCAATGAAAAAAATCATCTAAAGTCGACCCATTTACAACGAACAAAGAAAATCCAGATGACAAAACTGAAGAAAGCGCACAAAATAAAGAAATATTTGATTTGGGTACCCAAATAAACCATTCAAACAACCCAAAATTTGAAGAACATCACATAAAGACAACACATTCAACAAAAAAAAAGGTGAAATCTTTTTGAGAGGCTGACCGATCCGGGGGTGAAGGCGTCGGTGTAGCTCTTATGGAGGGGCTTGGACATTCGTCCCCTCATGTAAGGATCGCAGGAGAGGTAGAGATTCTTCACCAACACAGAGTTGGACCCCTCTGGGACCTTCTCCGGTGCTTCTGCGGAGGTGGTCAAGACCATGTCATCTTCTTTGGGGAACCCAGTCACGTAGTCCCTCAACAGAACCTGCTTGTTCGCACCCATCTCTCTCTCTCACTCACTCACTCACACACTCACACACTCACAAGCAAATACTTTTCATAACATCAAATCAAATCCTAAATATATCTGTCCACTTTAATAATGCTTTAACAAATGGCACAACGAAAACGTGTAATAGACATGATGGAAACGTCAGCATAATTTATAAGGGTGCCTCTATTTGCACCCCTCAAATTGAGGTGCACACCCTTATTTTTACACACCCATCAAAAATTACTCTCATTATTTAAACACCCCCTTATTTAAATTAAGCAATAGATTTTCAAAACACACCGACTAACTCTTTCAAATCAAGAAACCCTAACCTCCCCTCTCACCGTGGACACCCCTCTCGTCGGCCATCGTCAGCCCGTAGATGATCCAACCCAGCTAGCCGTTGTCAGCCTGTGGATGATCCAACCCACCGATCAACTCTTTCAAACCAAGAAACCCTACCATCCCTCTCGCCGTGGACACCCAGCCGTCCGCTCTCTTGCTCGTCGTCGTCAGCCTCACCATGGATGATCTAGCCCAGCCGTCCGTGTTCTCCTCTCCGTCATCATCTTTTTTACCATCTCTTTTGATCTTTCTTGTCTTCCCATTGGGATTGATGGGTATGGATTGATCTCATATAAACAGATATTTTTTTTGTGACTGAATGGTAGAATATAATGGCTTGATGATGTTTTTTTTTTAAATATATTTGTGATTGTGCCTATTTTCATGAATTGAATGTCATATTTTTATTTTATGATAAGCTTACATATTCTACTTGCATTATGAAAATTGTGAGTTGTGTGTTTCAGATTTCATGGTTTTATATTTGTTATTGTGGCCATTTTCATTGATTGAACTTATATATTGTTTTTATCATAAGGTTACATATTCTATTTGCATGGAAGAAGAATTAGGAAATGGAAATGGAAAAAAAAATGGTTAAATTCACATAATGTATTCATGTTTAGCCTTAGATCCAATTTATTTAAGTGAAATCTCATATGTTTTCATGTATGTTTAGGAATCATGGTTAGTGTTTGAAAAATTTGAGAATGATTTAACCAATCAATGAATATGTTGCAGGTATTCAATCAGTTGACATAAATAGGAGACAAAGAAGGTGACTGTGATTGGTTATGTGGGTGTTATTTGGCATTGAATTTCTTAAAGTGTTTAAAATGAGGGTTGATGGTGGATAGTTCAGTTTGTATTAGGTTATTATTTTAATTTGAGTCTACATTGTGTTTTTGTTGGGGGGCTTATGATGAGAAGAGTGATTGTTGTTTAGGATTTGATTCACGTTTAAATTTTTATTTAAGACACGATTAATGTTTAACTTTCACATGTAAGCTTAGATTCTATTTATTTAAATGATCTCATTGTGTTGGTTGTAATTTTGTAGGGTTTGATTTATGTATTGCATTTATGGTTGATGGTAAATCATTTGAGAATGTCTTCGACCTCAATCTCTTTGGATATATGTTAGAATGTTTTAATGTTTGAATCGTTCAAAAAATGAAGAATAAGATTAGTCTGCTAGTATCGACACTGATATTGTCGCCATATAGCTAATTCGTCGACACACAGAATGTCGACACACAGATTAGTCTGCTACGGGTTCAGATTTCTGAAGCCTGCGACACAAGAATTGTCGGCATAAATGTCAAATGTCGACACTGACAGTGTCATGGTTGATGGAGATGTTACGGGTTCAGGTTTCTGAAGTCCGCGACACAAGAATTGTCGGCATAAACGTCAAATATCGACACTGATAGTGTCATGGTTGATGGAGATGCTATGGGTTCAGGTTTCTGAACCCCGCGACACTATGATTGTCGACTTAAATGTCAAATGCCGACACTAATAGTGTCGGTAAGGATTCAGATGCTATGGGTTCAGGTTTCTGAACCTCGCGACACCCTGTTGTCGACTCAAACGCCAATGATCGACACTACGGGTGTCGCGAAGGATCCGAATATATGGGTGTGCACATATCCGATTATAAACGGGTCTTTTGTGTATTACCCGTTTATGAGGGGTGTGCACCCCAATTTGAGGGGTGCAAATAGAGGCACCCAATTTATAATCCGACAGGAGTATCCATTCTTTTTCCAGCACCTCCCATCGTGTGTATATATATATAATATAATTAGATCTAACTGGAAATAAACACTGTAGTCACTAGAGCTGGTAAACGAACCAAGCCGCTCGGGCTCGGTTTGGGCTTAACTCGGTTTGAGCTCGTTCAGGCTCGTTCATTTAGACAAATGAGCGAGCTTGAACAAGTTTTAAAGCTCGTTTAGGCTCGGGACCTGGATCGAACTTCATTTTGTGTTCAAATTCGACTCACTTGTGTTATAAAAACTTAGTTGAAGCTTCACTAAACTGCTTTATAAAATAAGAACATTAAATTATTACAAAGTTATGCTCGTTTAAGCTCATAAATTTAACTCATTTAGACTAAAATTTTATTTTTAATCTCTAAAAACCCTAAAATAAAGGAGAACGCTAGGCTCGTTGAGGCTCGTGAGCTCGGTTCGGCTCGACTCGTTTACCACCCCTAGTAGTCACTAAAAAAAATTTGGATTATCCTTTCTGAGAATTCATTAATGATAGTAATTTTTTTTGGATAATATTATATTCAGTCTATTTTCAGCTTTAATTCCAGTCTACATGTGTTTTGAATTTTTTTAAAATAGTATACATTATTCAATGAAGTACATTTGTTTATAAAAAATGAAACATATACCAATTCATTTATAAAAATGTAAAAAAATTGTTTCGAAGTATATGCCTTGTTAACATGAGCATATACGTCGATAGAAATCTATCGACGTGTATAGGGTTGGAATTGGGGCTGGAAATGGATCTGGGTGTAATAGCGCCCTTTTTTTCTTCTTATTGGGTATTTTTTTTCAAATCTTCCCTTATCAGCAGGCGGCAAGACTCGAACTCTAATTTCCTCATTAAAGAGGGGATACCTTTCCCATCATACCAATAAGAGGTTCGATAATGATAGTGATGTTGAAGAACATGAGAGTTGTATAAAAGAAATTGTAAATTTGCTAACACATAAGTTTTTTTTATAGTATTTATAGTTAATCATATTTTTCAGAGTTATAATAATCACTTTCATTTCTGAAAGATTAATGTAAAAATTTTAGGCTTTTGATTAGGTTTTTTTTTGTTTTGTTATATTTCAATAATTTTCAATTTTTCATCAACATTTTTTAATGAGCCTGTCTATTTTATTTGTGCACGTGATAAAGTTTTTCAATTCATAAAAGTTTCATGGTTTTAATTTTGTTCATTGCGAATTCATGGTAATCTCCAGAAGAAAGATGTGTTCTTTTGCCTCCATGTTATATACATCACGAAGTTGAGCAAAACATATTGGATTAACTATATTGGACTTTGCGTCCCGTTTGGATATCGAAATTGAGTTATTTTGAATAGATAACTATGTCCAGTATATATAACAAATATACATAAATAAAATATTTTCTGTTTGGTTATGTTTTTTTTTATTATTATTGAAAAACTTAAGAATAAAGATTGAATCGTTTGATTGATAAAGAATAAAATATAAATAAAGTGTAAAAAAATTGATTTGACATGTGGGCCCTTTGATGTATAAGAGGTGTTGATATGTGATTTGATGTGATAAGATGTAAAAAGTTAATTTGACATGTAGGCCCATGAGAATAGATAAAGTGAGTATAGCTTATCCTAGGGATTACTTAGAATTGTTATACTCTCTTATACTCGTTTACACTGGCTTAGTAATATCAAGTTATACCTTGCAAACAAACAACCATTTTTTCTATACATTCTTATACCACCTTTATACTACCCTTATACTCGCTTATTTCGTTTCCCAAACGGGGCTACAGGAATTCTCATTCTAGTTCTACTAAGTCCAGTGTTTCCCTCAATTGAATTGCATTTAAAAGGAAAGAAAATATAAAGTTGGTTGGATGATTGCATTTACTATGTAATTCATGTAATCAACAACTTTTTAAAAGAATTTAGCTATATTGCTTTATTTCTGATTTGATCGTAAGAGGATACTTGACATATATAATTTGTTAGATGAAACATATTTTTTTTTTATGTATATAAACCATGTATATAATTTATTTGAATATATGTTTCACTTTATATGAAAATACATATTCCTTTTAAGTGATGTATATTAGTTTCCTTAACATTATTAAAAAATGTTCATACCCAAGTTTTCAGTTTAGATTCAAATATCATAGACCCTGGGCAAGGTTAATTAACATCATTTATTTTGAGGAATGGATCATTTATGCAGTCGTAATCTACTAATAGATGTTTTCTTTCTTGTATTACCTCTATTTGGGTGTGTTAATGGTCTTGATGACCCCTGCGCATCTATCTTTGTTTGCTCTTTTTTTTTCATTAGACCCCTCTGTGTGCCCAATTGTAACTATTTATTTAAGTTAAAAAAGGTATACATTTTTTTCTCAAAAAAATCTACTAATTAATAGATGATTTCTTTTATTTAGTCTACTAAATTGGAATAATACATACTCTATAAAAATTTATGCACACACATGCACATTTAATTCATTTGAATATATATTTAACTTTTATGAAAATGTATATATGTTTTGTTATATATATATGTAAATCACAAAAAATTTAAAACACATTGAAAATATGAATAGAACACTATAATAGTGTAGTATACACTATGTTATCATAATGCGTGAGGTTATAAAATGGACAACAAAATAGATCTAGTGTGTCAGCATTCTTGGGCTAACCCACCAGTGTTCTGATATGCGGGATGCGATTTCCGTGCGGTTAGAGTACTGCATAGAGTATATGCGGTATGCGGGAGTATATGCGGTTATGTATTTTTATTAACAAAAAATATAATTTCTACACATATCATGATAAATATTAAAGACATATATAAAGAATCTGTTAAAGACCTTAAGATGTTCTATTTTAATCAAATTGTTACTATAAAAAATATACCTTAGATATTTTAAATCACCAATATATACATCCAATAAAACTAAGAATAATAATTAAAAAAACTCAAAAAGTTCATTCTCAATGTAAATCATTTATTATACAATTGTATATATAAATAAATAAACCAAGACAATTTTAAACTAAAAATAACAAGAGCATAGGTGTCAACAATATGATATGGTGAGTCCGTGAGTGTCACAATCGTCAATGACTCGACTCGATGCATTCAAAGGCTTTCTGAAGAAAAAATGGTAAGAGAGAACAAAGAGTGAGTCTGACTGTCTGAGAGAGAAATCAAAGAGAGGGAAGAGAGAATGACAGGGCGAGAGAGAGAAACTGAGTAACACAGTGAGCTTAAGAAGAAGATTGCTGGCCCGCTGTAGTCGCTGGTCGGCGTGGTCACTGAAGACGAAGATCAAAAGAGTCGGCATTGTTGAAGAAGAAGATCGACTGAAGAAGGAGGAATTTTGCTATCTCTGTTAGGACCGACTGAAGAAAAAAAAAAGATCGGCTGAATTTTGTTTTTCTTTTTTTTTTCAAATCTTGTGCGCCCGTTTATGCGGGCGCACATGCAGAATTGGGCCGCATATGGACTGATTCTAATGAAATCGGTTCGGTCCGAACCGCCTGTGCGGCCGCACAGGCCGACTTTCTGAACAATGTAACCCGCATAAGATTATTGGGCTGTTTACTTATCTTAGCTTACCACCTCTTTTGATTTGTTACATGTCTGTTGACTTGCTACATGGAATATATGGGGATAAGATAGTAATTAGAAGATCAGGATTTAGGATGCGTTTGATGGCGCAATTGTAAAATTGATTATCTAAGAATCTAGATTTTAAAATTGATTTTGCAGAAGTCCGCCACTCAGTTTTTGGACACTCTTTGCATGAAATATGTCTGCAGTAAGTTACTACAATAAAACCATTTGATTGTACGATTACAGAAGCAACTTCCTGCGAATTTAATAGTTGCCAATTGTGCAGCCGGAGGCTACCTAAATGGATAAGATGCAACAGTGATGATTGCTTAATCATTATTTTATTCTTGCCTTCAGAAGGTTGGACCTGATAGATGGATTTGTCCTTCTATGCAAGACGGAATATGTGAAGGTTGGGGGTAATTATTTCAAAATCAGAGGGACGAGAATGGTTTAAGGGTGCTGTTATTACCACCCCATTAGGCACTCACCCCACCCCTTAAAATTTTTGTTTTTAATATTTAGAAGGAAACTAATACCACCCCATCCCATCGACAATAGGGGTGTCGACAAAGTGTATTTCAGTCGACAGATGTGATGTCGACATATATTGGTTCCATCGACTTCTTCTTCCTCTCTCTTCTTCTTTATCTTTCCCCTCCTCCACCAATTCCCCTCCCACCACCACCTCCTCCTCCTCCCCCACCGAGTTTCTCCTCCCACCATGGCACCACCTCTTCCTCCTCCCCCGAGCTTTTCCTCTCACTACATTTTCGGCTCTTTCTCCTCCCCACCGAGATCCTTCTCCTACCACCTCTTCCTCCATGAACCCAAAGGCACCATAGTACCTTCTCCTCCCCCTCCCCCTCCTCCTTCGCCGACCACAACAAAAACACCCACCCCAACAAGCGACAGCTCACCACCATCACCAACCCATCCCGCTCCATGACCACCCGAATCCAATGCCCTCCATCTCCTCGACCTCCTCCTCCTCCTCTAGTGCACGGGATCCATCATTATGGACCGCCTCACCTCCATCGAGCACATCTACGCCGACTTTGTGCATGCACTCCACTCCCCCTCTTCCACATCCTTGCATCTGACCCTCCGTTGTTGTTGAGTTGGTGAGGGTCACCAGCATGGGATCCTCCGTCATCAAGTACATGACGCTCATGGAAAATATCGACAAAGTCGAGGCGTGCCCTGTTGTGCGCATGAATAGGCACACAACTTGTCGATGGGCATGAGCTCGGTCGACACTATCTCTGTCGAATTAGACAAAAATTCTTACATAAAATCCATGATTCCCTTCGAAACCTAATATGTTGGTGGAACTAATATTTGTCGACACCCTTATTGTCGAATACTCTTTATAGGGGTATATGAAAAAAAAATTCTAATTGAAATGAGTGAGTTTGGCGTTGAAAAATGTTACGTGGAGTCCTGTTTGCATCCTGATTAGCATGCAATTTTTTTGAAGTATATACTCATATAATAAAATATATTAATCTTTTATGAAAATGAAATACATGCTCATATAAGGGTCATCATCAGGCCCGAGGCCCGAAAGCCCGGCCCGTTTTCAGAGCGGGCCGGGATTGGGCCTGGTTCTAGGGCCCGGCCCGTAGGTCCGCCCAAGCCCGGCCCATTCGGGCTGGCCCGAAAGCCCGCCTGCGGGCCCGGCCCGTAGGCCCATGGAGGGTGATCCAATGAACTAGTAACATGTGATTTTTATTTGAATTGTGGTTGAATTATACAAATTATTAACATTTATGTATGTGTCAACCTAGTTAGGTACTTTTAATTATTCATTTTTGTAAGTAATTAATTCATTTAATATTTTTATTTTGAAAATTCAATAGATATAAATATTTTTTTCGACATTATACTTTAAATTTTGTGTTATTTTAACATTATATACAAATAAACAATGTAAAATAAAAAAAATAAAATGTTTTGAATTTGGGCCCGTAGGCCCGCCCGTGGGCCCGAACCCAGGCTCGGCCCGTGAGGCCCGTTCAGGTCCGGGCCCGTGGGCAGGGCCTGGGCCCTGTTTTTTTTGCCACGGGCCGGCCCGGCCCGGGCCCGTTGGCCAAGCAGGCCCGCGGGGCTGGGCCCAGGGCCGGGCTTGGGCCCTGTTTCAACGTGCCGGGTCGGCCCGGCCCGGCCCGTTGCCGACCCCTATGCTCATATGAAATAAATACATACATTCTAGTTACGTTTTCTATAATAGTGTATACGAAGACCGTGAAATATATATATTGATTTAATCAACTCATTAGATGTGGCAAATGAAAATAGAACTACAAAATGGACTCAGTGGATTAGCACCCATTAACATATAGTCATGGGTCATATAAAAAAAAGTGATAATCTTTGTTTTCATGGAAATATCGGTATCTAATTTTGAGGTGTTGAAAAGTCACATATTTGAATTGTTTAATGGTTTTTTTTGTTTATTTTGATTTTTCATCCTTCCTATATTGAGTCTCACATACTTTTTAGAAGTTAGATTTAAAAATATCTTTATGAAATATAAGACTAAAGAAAATCCTTATATGTTCTTGTGTCAATCATTTTCTTCATATTCATATTTTAAAATTTTGAAGCTTTATTTTTTTTCTATTTTTCGTGATGGGAGTAATGAGATTTCGATTTTTTCCTAAATCTTTTATAAATTATTCTGGATCACTAAATATTAAAAATAATTTAAAAAATAAATTGATTGTTATTGCTTCAAGGGATCGATCATTATCCAACTGTCTTAATTTCATCTTAACCTATCATGCATCTATCGTTATTGTTTTATCTTACTCATTCCCTATGCCCAGACCCCCCTTAGTCTAATTCCTGGCTCCACCCCTACTTACAGTAGGTCCCTGGTGACCATCGATACCACGTCAGTCAACAAACATTAGGGCTGATAAACGAGCCAAGCAGCTCGGGCTCGGCTCGGTAAAAGCTCGTTCAGACTCGTTCGATTAGATAAACGAGCCGAGCTTGAATAAATTTTAAAGCTCGGTTTGTAAACGAGCCGAGCCCGAGCCTCAGCCGAGCCTCGTTTACTGGCCCACGTTTAACCCATTTAGCCCAGGCCCAGCCCGAGTACTCGACTGCCCAGCCCGACTACCCAGCTTTTCTCAATTTCTCCTCGACCTTGATTTGATTTTCTCTCTTGACTCTCATCTTTCACTCAATGAAACCCTAGCCGTCTCTGAGTCTCTCAGCGACACCATCTCTCGGCGACACCGTGTCCCTCTCTTGGCGATCTCTCTCTCTCGGAAGCTTCTCTCAGCAACATCGTCTCCCTCTCTCGACGATCTCTGTCTCTCGGAAGCCTCTCTCTCTCACTCAGGTAGTCAGGTATGAAGCCTCTCTCTCTTCCTTCCCATCCAATGCAGTTCGGATTTGGTTGAATTGTTGTTTATTTTTTTAGGGTTTCGATTTCTCTCTTCAAATTGGGCTCTGTGTTTGTGTGTTTTAGGGTTTCAAATCGATGGAGACATTTGTGGCGGTGATGAAGGGGTTTCCGTTGGAGGCCGAGGGGGGCTAGCACGTTGACCCCTTGAGACGCTTTCACAAGCTTTGCAGTGATGATGAAGGACCTGGTAGCGAGCCGGCAAGGCGGCAACTGAGGTATGACTAGATTCCTCTCTATCTCTCGTCTTTAATATATATTTGATAGAAGTTGTTGTATTGTTCTGATTTATTTAATTGATCAGGTTTTGGCTGTTAAAATTCTAATTTCTGAAGTTAGCTCGTTCTATGTGGTCATATAACTGAAAGCTTTGTTGTTTTTTTATAGTTCAAAATCCTTAAACTAATTTTATTTGTTCCACAATGTTGTAATTTCATATATATGCCTTTACTTATGTTTAATTTAATTGAACGAGCCTCTCTAAATTCTCTCATGATTTTACAATTTATTTTATTTTGTCAAATTCAGATAAATTATTGTGGTGTTGTTTTCAATCATCTCTATCAAACATAATAAGAATGACGATTGTGATCTTTCTGCGTGGGGGACACGCTTTGAGTATTCACTCTATATTGTTCTGGACATCTTTTGTATAGTGACGGCTAATCATCATTCATTAAGTTTATTTTTTTTGGTGACACCCTCCTGCTTTACATCCCCCTGTAAATACCAAACATCCTTTCCATAACCAATCAAGCTTAAATATATTACAGACACAAAACGCAAAACATTTTTTGTGTCCCTGCTATTCCAGCAGTATAAATGGCTCAAGGAGGTTTAAATTTAGGCCTAGTAGTGGCCATTGTAATTAATATGATTATTCATGTGCTTATCAACAGTGCCCCATAGACTCTTTTTGTGCTTTTTTGTGATTATTCATCCGGATTTCACGTAGGGAATGTGCATATTTGAATTTATAGTACTGCAGTCAGGGATGTGGTTTATCATTTAAAAATTCAATGTTTTGAAGATGTCAATTGTATTGTAAACTTTTAATTGACAAAGTTGTGACAGATTAATTTCAATTGGGTTTTCTTGAAACCTCTTTCTTGAGAACCCCTTTGAGGATCGAACGAAAGGAGAAGTTTTTCATTGAAAGGAGGTTAAAATTCCATCTGGGTCTCTCTTTGTTTCCTTTTATTATCAAGGATCTGTTCATATATATGTTTTTTCTCATCTGTTTTTAATTTGATGTCATGATATTCATATTGGGTTCTATTTGGTGTATTGTATTTCTTCCCCTTTTTTCACCATTTTCTCGTGATATGAATCTTTGTAATTCTGTTTTAGGGATTTGCTTTAGTCACAAAAGTGGTGCCTAATAAAATGAAATATAAGTCCATTGAAATAGTCTTTAATGGTTGAAGAGGACTTGTGTTGTTAATTTAGTATCTTCCTTATCAATGGAATTAAAGAGGGCTAATCCTTGAAAATCTTGGTTTATTATTAGATTTATGTGTTGAACAGTGTGATTTTCTGTTATTTCAGTAGGAATAAGAGGGCTAGGCCAGTGATGGTAGATCCTGGGTTGGAAAGTACAAAGAAATCAGAGATTTTTTGGGCCACAAAATAGAGGACTCTACCTACAGCTTTCAAGCTCTATACAGGTAATCTCCAATAGTACCTGTTCAGGTTTTTTTTTAATGTTTTTTTTTTGCACTATCTTATTGGCTCATACATGCATGCATTGGTACCAGGATATGAATATCTTATTCAGGCATAAAATAGTTAAATATGAATGATTTTTTTTATTGTAAACCATAAACTGGAATCCTAATCAACTTGTATGCATTTCAAAATCAGAAAGGCAAATATCAGACAGTGTTAATTGTTTGGTGTTTATATCTTCCTCAAACACACATTGGTGTAATCAACCAGAGTTAAAATGATAGAAAAATTTGATTTCAAGTCTCACAATTTGAAGTTGTTCTTCTCGGATTACTAACAACACAGATGTATATCTTTGTACTTTTTATTTAATGCAGTAATCTATACAGTGTAGATCGGAGGTGTTCAAGATAGTTTGGACTCAATGGTCTGTTTATTAGTGTGGACTGTGGACTGTTATTAGTGTGGACTGTTTTATTGGTGTAGACTGTTTAATAGTGTGGACTAACTGGACTGTTTGTTAGTGTGGGCTAACTAGATTGTTTGTTAGTGTGGACTGATATCTATTAGTGTGCACTGCTTATTAGTGTGGACAATGGACTCAGTGGAATGTTTGGTGTTGATTGTTTGGTGTTTATCAAATATGTTTGATGTTGAGTGTTGCTTGTTAGAGTTGTTCAAGGTGATGAATTTGGATTTTTGAATATGTTGTTTATTTTTTTGTTTATTTTGAATATGTTGTTTATTATTTATTAGTGTGGAATTTTGAACATGTATAAGGTGTTGTGATTTATGAAAAATGATTTTTAAAATGTCAAAAAAAAAAAAAGCTTCCAACGAGCCTGGCTCGAGCTCGGCTCGGCTCGTTTGTAAACGAGCCGAGTCGAGCATCTGCCGAGCTTTTCACGAGCCCGAGTCGAGCCTGAACAGAAAATTAAGCTCGTAAACGAGCCGAGCCGAGCCTTAAAATAAACGAGCCAAGCCTGAGTAGGGTGAAGCTCGACTCGTTCGGCTCGTTTATCAGCCCTAACAAAAATACACTTTACTGACACCCCTATTGTGGATGGAATATGGTGGTGTTGGTTTCATTCTAACAATAAAATCAATTATTTTAAAGGGTGGGGTGAATAACTAGTAGGGTGGTAATAACCACACCCATGGTTTTACAGGAAAATGAAACGGCTTCCGTTACAGGGCACGTGATGGGCGAAGGAAGAGCGGTGCCTTTCTTTTTTATCACGTGATGTAGATCCCACGCGAGTCATAACACGTGTAACTTTGTCGAAACGAAACGGTTAAAAATCTACATGATCGAGATCTCAGTTTACTCCAATTAATGCGCCTTGATTAGCATTAAATTTTTGGTCAATTATCAACGTGGGGTCTGTACTCTGTAACTCTATTAACTGAATTAATGTGTATTAATATCATGGTCTTATAATATATGACCTGTCTTTTATTTTGATTTGTGCATTAATCACCAATCAAATTATATGTAGCTCACCATGTGACAGTGTGACCTTGGTCATTAAACAGTCGTGTAACCATCACATTCCATGTGGAGATGCCATCTTTTCTCTATACCGAATTCAGGTGGGTGTAAAATGCAAGTAAAAAATATAAAATTTGAGGTCTTTCATGTGCTATTTGGATAGGGATATAGGATATTCTGGCTATTCTATAAATAAATTATTACATCAATGAGACAAGTGATTTTATGTTTTATTGTGTTTTTAGTTATTCTCATTGAAAACATAATGATAAATTTTTTATTGTTTGGTTGACAATGAATAAGTTGTGAATAAATTGTGAATTAGATGTAAATAAATATTTATAAAATGTAAAAAAATGATTGGACATGTGATTAACTTTTTTTATTTGTAAGAGATGACGACATTTAATTTGATAGTAGAGACTATTGCCTGGAATAGCCTAATATAAAAGGGGGAGGTGGAATGACTATACCACCTAATTTCAACTTATACTGGCATCCAAATACTAACATATTCCATTAATCCAAATATCTTATTTCATCCTATTCTAGTCTATTCTAGCAGTAATCCTCTATCCATATATTGAGTACGTGGACTTTAACATGAGATGGAAATCTATTTTCCATGAAATTTTCCAATCTCATGTCCATAACGTTCTACTACGAACAATAATCGGATCAATCAGGGTTGGTTGGTCAATTCTCAACTGACACATGAACACCTTACGTGCTAGTACACATATTTGGGTAAAAGATAGATAATTCATAAATTACAAATAGCTCAGTTCAGTTCAACTCATGAATAAGCTGAAATCAGTTTATCCAATGCAGTATTATATTGGTTCTTCATTCAGCTACTATGGACATTCTTTTTTACCAAGCAAATGCCGGTTGCATTCCATTAATACACAACAACAATCATACAATGCTCTTCTTTCAACCAATGATACACCACTCTCTCCCTCACAAATTTTGAACCCTCAAAAAATACATGAGGATCTAAAACTGTGCCCATTCTATCTCTATCTATGTAAATTTAGTATATCTACACATAACAATCCTCTACAGGCAACTCTCCGGGACTATGAACCCGGCCGTTGTCCCGGCGGCGTGTGTGCAAGAAGACTGTGCCTGCTTGTTGTTATAAGTAAGCTTTATGTTCTGTAATTTGATCCCCCTGCATGGATTGCTTGGGCTGCAGTCGAAGTTCACCGCCACCGGCGTCGCCGACGTCCCTTGCACATCATTGTATGTAACATCACTGATTTTCACCCCAGAATTCTGTCCTGGGCAATTCTTCTGCGTGGGACAGTAGTTCTGGGTGATGACGATCGGGTTCTGTACGTTCCGCATCACGATGTGTTCGAAGCGGACCCCCTTGACGAACCCCAGGCTCGGCCGCCCCCACGTCTTGATCCTCACTCCGTTTTGTGTCCCCGAGAACGTCGCCCCCGTTACAGTCACGTTCTGTACCCCTGGCTCCTGCATTTCCTTGCCTAGGCTTCCAATGCTGTCACAATTAATACACCAGGTGAGAATTTTTGAACCACTTATCAAACTGATTCTACTTATAATAAATTCAATTTCTTTTTTAAACGCTAGAATTCAAAAGTTAAAAAATCCTCTCTAAATAACATAAAAGTGAGTTGTGAGCAATACTTTTTATTAAAAAAAAATGTTTTTGATAAGGGATAAATCCAAATAACCCCCTAGTAAACTATTGTAAATCTATATAACCCCTTAACTTTTCCTATATATAACTCTCAAAGTTAAACTTCAATTGATAGATCAGTATTCTGTTTAATTAACCGTGTCTAAAACATAATATACCAAAACCTCTCTACAATTTGTTAAAATGCGAAAAATCTTTTGTAAATGTTGATTTTACTTTTCTGAATAGATTATAAAACCTTATATGAAAGGGTGAAATCATCATTTATGGAGAATTTTTACGTTTTGATAATTGATTCCAAACAAAGCCTGAATAGAGACTGACCTGATTCCATGACCGGGGCCGCAGAAGACGTCCTCGACCCAGAGGCCGTTCATCCCCGGTCCGATGGAAATGCAGTCGTCTCCGGTCTTTAAAGTGGCCTTGGTGATGGTCACAGCCGTTGACATCTGCACGTGCAATCCGTCGGTGTTGGGGCTGTTCTCGGCGGCGATGACCTTGACGCCTCGCATGGTGACGCCATTGCAACCGTTGATCACAATGTGCGCGAGCTCGCTGTTCAACGACGTCAGTCCGCTGATCAACAGGTTGTTCATGCCGAAGAACACAAGTGTCTACAAAAATCAAACAATACATTCTCACTTAAACACCACATGTAGGTACTCTTAGAGTGCATTTGGTTGTACGATTACACACTTTTGCGTTTACAGAAAGTTGTTTATGTAATCATGCAATCAAACAGTTTCACTGTAGCAGTTTCCTACAATCACATTTTAAACGAATAATGCCAAAAGCTGCGATTTTTAAAACCTTAATTAAGACCATTTGATGTAGGCTTTATAAAAAATGAAAAATATAATATGGATGGTTCAGATCCTCTGTGTGACAATCATAGATAAACTATGTGTTGTTCAATGAAAACCCGTTGAACATATTTTGTGATGTTATTTACAATAAAACAAATGCATGCACTTTTTAATTTCTTTTGAACCATTTACGTTGACACTTATTGACTGGTCCACATAGAGTTTCTCTATGTGGAGAACAAAGATGATCTCATTATGGGGATGTTGAAATGAGTAGAGAATGGAGGCGACTGGAGGGAGGATCAGGTTTTCAACGAATGCAATAAAAGATTTCAGAAAGAAAGAAATGCCTTGAGTTTTGGACTCGTAATAAGACTTTATTAATAAAGATGATGGTAACAATAGTCTATCATTTTCTAAAATAAAAAATAAAATTGTTTGAAAATTAAGGGTAAGAATTAGGTTTGCGTGTCCAGAAATGACTGCATGAATGAAAGATATTGAAACACAAGGGGATGCATGTAGTACTACTACTTCAACTTCATGTGTTTAGTACTTACAGCAGCTCCATCAGGGCAACTCCGGCCAGCCAACTTACAAGCCCACAACTTGGAGCCCTGGCCGTCGAGGGTGCCACCGAAGACGGAGAGGTTGTCGATCCGGTAGAACTGGATCCACTGGTCGGTGGTGCCGATGACGGAGTAGCTCGGCGCCACAAGAGTCCCTTGGAGTTGGATCTTGATGGATGGACTCTTGCATGGCCCATTGAACACCACCTTGTTGAGGAGGTACCGACCCTTCGGGACGAAGACGGTGGAGGGGGTCGGGGAGGCGCAGGCGGCGGCCCACGCAGCCAGGAACGCCTTCGCCGAGTCGGTCTGCCCGCCGGGCTTGGCGCCGAAGTCGACCACGTTGAAGGCCGCCTTTGTTGGTGTGAACAAGGCAATGGTGAAGAAGAAGAGAAGGATTGTGAGCTTTGAAGCCATTTGAAGTCCCCTCACTTTGGTTGATGAAGATGTTGAGGATGATTGGGTGGTATTTATAAGGTTGGTTTGAATTCATATTGAGAGAGAGAGAGAGATGTGAATGACTGGTTGATAACGTGAGGAGGTTAGGTTCAGTTTTTTTTTTTTTTTGGCGGTTATTCTTGGGGGCTCACATGGCAACGTTGTGTGCCCGGGACACCCGGTGGGAAGTGAAATGACTAGAATGCCCTTGAACGGGGAAACCATATCTGGGCCGTCCAAACTGTGTGTTTTATGTCATCGAACGGTTTATATGGGGTTTGACGTGGTCTAAAGTCATTTTTGAAATTTGTCATATGAAGGTCGTTAGGGTTAGTTATGTGAGAGGGGTTGCTCAGTTGATTGTTTTGATTTTTTTTAGGTGAAGTATCATGTGAGGAAAAGGCCGGAATATAAGGATCTATAACATGGGGAGCATTAACTTTCATGATAACATGGATGCATTTATCTACATCATGGCAAGCAAATTCAATTGCTTTGGTTTTTGGAGCATAAAATAGGGCAGGTTTCATTTGAAAATGGAGAGTATAATAGGTGCTTTTGTTCTTTAGATGTGGATTGGGTGGTTAATGAGGAGATATAATACTTTGGTTTAATTGGTTAGATGAGAAGAGAATGACCAACCATTTGGCATGTTGTAACATTGATGTATTTCTTAAGTACTTGCTTAGGACTTTAAATATTCCACTAATCATGTGACCTTCACCGGAAAAAAATGCGTAGTTGGTGATGGCATGTTCGAGTTAATTATATGATGGATGATTAGCAGTGGTTGTCATTGATTTGCATTCGTACAATGAAATGTACATATATATATATATATATATATATATATATGTAGGAGTGTTAGGTCTCGTTTGGATGTGGGTTTCAAACCTCCGCTTTTGAAAAAAGCAACCCCGTATTTCATACACATTGTTTCCAGAAAGTATTAAATGTGACTGTTTTATTAAATAAAACACAGGGAACAACTGCATTTTTCACCATCCAGACACGGATCCAAATAAGGCCGTAGTTCTTTCATATATTTGCTAACCATGATATTAAACAATTTTGAAGCGATTAATTATGTTTAAGCTATCTTTCATCCAAAGCCGGCCTTACTAATAGGCGATCAAAGACAACTGTCTAGGACCCCTACCCAAATAGGGCTCCAAATCTCTTTAAAAATAAGATCGTATTAAAATTAATATTTGAGTATTTTTAGGATTAAGATTTTACTAATTATTCTTTTCTCAAATGGATTCTATTTTTTCACTATGTGTTAGTATTTTTTTTTCATGTGTAACTCTAATTTATATCTTCAACTTTTATTTACTTTTAAATTGATTTAATTATTTTTATATTTGGATTGTTTATTTTTTTAAAAAAATCATTCATTTATTTCTTTTATCATTTTTTTTATTATTTCGTAATTTATTTAAATTTTTCCATTTTATAAGAATTGCATTTGAATTTACAAATAATGTAATCTTTTCATTAACATATCTCACATCTTAAGGAGTTTTCTTTTTTTGCTTTTTTTATTGTTGGTTAAAAAGGGAAACTTAATTAATAATCGTTCTTCTTATCTGGTATAGTGATTTTTTTTTTGAATATTAATTATATCGTTACTTACTATAATTTTTATATATATTTTGTGAAGTCTTATTTCATGAATTCGCTGAGGTCCATTCCCATCTGATGAATCTGAGGCCAACCCTGCTTTCATCAAGGAAGAGACACGTATGTATCTACAGAACAAATTGATGAAAAACAGAGCATATATATTATAATTTAAAAGTCGATAGCCACTCTAAAAACTGCACAAGGGAGCGGATAACCTATCAGTTAATTATTCATATATATATATATATATATATATATAATTGAATTTATTTCTTCCTTGTTTTGGGATGGGCGTCTGTATTAAATGAATGCAAGAATCTTCGTTTCATACTTTCATGGCTTTAATTGTTTGTCTGGATAACATATCTGTTGACCTTCATAAATAGATTACAGTATTCCATTCATAAATCATAATTAGTTGAGGTTAATTATGTATGGATGGAAAAACAAAGGTATTCTATTATATATCTTAAGAAAAGGAAAAGAATGGATCAAGGTTGGAAAGTTGTGCCATGTAGAATGATCCTTAGTCAATATATTAATGATATGTCATTATTAGCCAAGCCAACTAACTAGAATCTAGCATGTATAGGTGTAGTTGACAAAAAATGCACCTCCTATGACTATGTTTACCTGACATTAATCCCAATTAATCATATGATATTTATGATGATCAATGCATTAATTTAAGATCAAAGCAAATCCTCAGTTAATGGACGGTAGATATGATCCATTAATCTGTTGGATTTCTCTCTTCATTGGAGATCCACATTGACCCCTCAAACTATTCAATGACTTGTACTCAATAATTAACTGTACAGTTCAATTTATAGGCTGTACAGTTAAATTCATAAAGCTGTGCAGTTCAATACTGATGAGACTTATTGTATCCGGACTCCTATTCAATTCATGATTGGACTAAGCTTTCCTCCTCTCTATCAATCATTAAATCAATCTAAGAACCCATTTGATGTGAGTTTAAGTTGTGTTTCAAACTCACATTTTGAAAAACTAACTTTCCTCTGCTTTTGAAACTTTTGATTTTTTATACTAAAAAAGGAAACTTTGTTTACACAACAAGATATCTATTTGGATCCATGTTTGACTTTTTTAGAATTCTAAAACGTAAAATCAACCCAAAAACATATTCAAACAGGCCTAAGAATCCATTTGGATCCACAGTACGCTCAAGATTTGATTTCTTGACCTCTTTCAATGAGGTGGAAAGTATTTACTGACTTAACCAAAGCTCAATTAATAAATTTAGTGTTTAGTGTTAAAAAATCTAAACTCCCCTATCACACATCCAAACATAATTAAGCGTTTCATTTCACACATTTATTCACAAAATATACAATGTTTCAGAAGCTCTCAAAGCAGCTCTCAAAACAATGCTTCTCTAGCGTAAGATTCCAACCCCCAGATTTTTCAGAACACTGGCGTTTGCACCACATTTATGTGCATGTGATTCAAAAGGAGAAAGGCTATTCATACTCTTCTAATTGCTCACACAACCCTAATTGATTGAATGGTTCTAAGTTTTTTTTTTCTCCACACTACTCACTATATACTCTAATAAATGCCTTTTTTGCTCTCCATAACTCTACTCTAAAATTAAAATGTGTTTTTTACACCCCACCACTTATTTGCTCCTTGTACTCCTCAAATATTAGAATATGAGTTGTGTACACTAGGGCTGGTAAACGAGCCGAGCAGCTCGAACTCGGCTCGGTTAAAGCTTGTTCGATTAGATAAACGAGCCAAGCTTGAACAATTTTTAAAGCTCGGTTTGTAAACGAGTCGAGCCCGAGCCGAGCCGAGCCTGAGCCCGAGCCTGGACGAACTCGTTTACTTAATAGAAAAAAGGAACGAGCCGACTTTGCAGATTTGTCATAAAATTTTTAGAGATTGTTTGAATTCAAACCCAATATCCAAAACTATTATAAATACAAGCAAGAAAGAGAGTAAAAAATACATTCACATACATTTGAATAAAGGGCACTCGTTGTGGGAGAGAGTGATATGATATTATAAAATAAAAATAAATGACCTGTTATGTGAAAAAAAACACAAGGGTGGGAGTAGGAGTGTAATTCAATCAGTTTAGGGTTCGAATTTTTGCAAACCTATTTTGAACAAAATTATAAGTACATGTAATCCGAAAACCAATTAACTGAAAATTCAAAATCGAATCGAACATTGTTTGGTTAAAACAAACTGAACCGAGCTGTGAATTGGACTGTTAAAGATAACATGTATCATTTTTTTCCTATTAATTTGGATTGGTTTTTTTTAGGGGTTGGTTACAACTTTACATAAATATCAAAATGCTAAGATTGATGGTATAAATTAGTGTATTCATTTTTTAATGAAAATTAATGGTATAATAACTTTATTGTTTTTAATATAAAATAATGATTTAAATAAATATAAATTATGAATAATCTTGTGTTTAAATTTAACTCAGTTCAATTTTGTTAATTCAGTTTTTTAAGTAAAACCAAACACAAACCAAAGTAGATCGGTTTATTAATTTTGCAATTTATACCCAAACAAAACTAAAAACCTGTTGACCCAAACAAAAACAAAAATCGGTTTGGATCAGTTTGGATTTGTTTTAACCAATCAAAGTTGCACCCTAGGTGGGAGTAAGGTGATTTGTGATTTCTTCAATAAAACTTCTAAAAACCACCCATGTATGTATGATTACTGGCACTCAATATTCCAAGATTGATTTAATTATTAATTAATAGCTTGCTCTTGTGATGTGAAGAACAAAGGTTGATGACCTAGACCCCTTGTTTTATGTGTACGATTTCATGTGTGTAGAAGAAGTTTTATTTTCTTAATTAATCTTGGAAAGATTACTAAAAGAACATAAAAATGAGCGCCAAAATGGCATGTTAAGTATGTACGTACTTTACTCTTATGCTCAAGGTACACTGATTAATATAAGCTTTTAATATCTTGGATTCTGATCCCTGATCCAAATTACCCAATTTTTTAATTAAAAACATTTTAAACAACGTAAAAATTACATGTCATCTATGCTTTTGGGGTGGGATGATTTTGAAAAAAGCATAGTTTGTTATTTGTTAAATGATTTTGTTATTTGTTTGATATATTCATGAATTTAAGAGAGTGAATGTAATTTATCATACACATGGCATATATAGTGTGCCTCCATTGTTGCATAAACACAAATGATGAATATTAGATGATTTAGTGTCATATTATTCTTCATTGTTGCACACGGGTGATTCTTTCACTAGAGGCCTGAACTTGATCTCCATAAATCTTGAGTTTGAGTCTTGAATTTATCAGGTGTGCAAGGTTTCTGGACTGATACATTCGAGTATTTGGAACTCTTGTTGGGTTCCTCCTCATGTACAAGAAAAAAACCCTCAATGAAGATTTTATTGATCTCTATAACAATGCATGTAAAAATAAACCTATATATATATCTCATAATCTATATGAATTCGATCATCTGCCATTTTGAATGCTTTTCTTGTATCGGTGGCTAACCTAATATTAATCAATGTGATTGCTTGACCTTTCACTAAATCAAAATGGGTGATGCAATTTAGGGGTCTTGAAAACATCCCCACAAGCAATAATTTATGCTAATGAAGCAGTACTAAAAGATGCAATTACTATATAAAAAAAAAAATTTATTTGAAAGTAACATTAATTATTGCCATAAAAGCCGCATAAAAATGAGTGTTAAAGGACATATTAAGATTGTACTTTGGTTTCCATCTTCAAGTACACTTATTGATAAAAACGATGATTGTAATTAATTTGTTTGATATATTCATCAATTTGAATGACTTTAATGAAATCTTGCATAGATAATTAATGGATAATTAATGCCACAATGCCTCTTCTCCACATAAAAACATGCACATGGGGATTGCATGATTAATTAGTATCAAATTATTCTCAATTCTTGATGAAAATTAAATGCACATGGAGGTGACTCTTTAATTTATTTGCTTTATATTATTATAATATAAGGCTCGGTTCAAAACTTCAAATCTCTGGAGTTGAATTACACATATAATTCATGGTGTTTTATGGAATATTTGTGTATTTAGAATTTTAGTTCTCAATTTCTTGTTTAATTCATCGTCATTAAAAAACAAAAACAAAAACTTTGAAGGAAGGTTTTAATGCTTTCTCTATAATAGTCCACTAATAAAGGAAACTATATTACCCAATTTAATTGAATTCGTCTACCCTTTTAAACTATTTTTCTTGCATATGTAACCAGGGTTCATTTAGAAACATGTTTCAAAAATAAAATTTTGAATAAAATGGTTTAAATATACTTGATTCATGAAAACGCATTTTTTACGCTTTTAAAAAAATAAATTTTTGTTTTAAAAATTGTAAGTAATTTTTTAATGAAGTTTGCTTTTTAGAATGCGTTTGACAACACTTTTCAGTTTTCCGTTTAATTAAAAGCAGAATCACTTTATTTAAGTGTTACTAAACGGGTCGTAAACTAATCAATAATAAATGCAATGGCTTGACCTTAACAAACCATCAACTTGGGCAATACATGTTGGAGTATTTTAAAAACCATACCACCCCAACACTCATTAATTTATGCTAAAGAAGTCGTAATTAATAAAAGTTGTTATTTGCAATTACTCATAACCTACTTTAAAACTTTTCCCTAATCTTCATCTCTAATGTACTTCTCTTGCAAGTAGGTCACGGTCACCCCATTTAAACTTAACAAGCAATTCATCACTTGTAAACAAATTAAATTTGAGTACTATATATTAATTAATCATACTAGTTTTTTACTTCCACAATCTTACATGAATATGTATGTGAAATGCATCATCTTAATTGTTCTCCTCGCAGTCATATACATATGTTGATATGCAAGGAAATCAATCATATATAATTTATATATATATAAATTATTGCGTGCGGCGAACGGCAGGTGCGGCCGCGACGTGGGCCGTTCGATTGCGGGTCCATCGCATCCAACGGTCGACGTGAATCGCACTCGATCGTCCGATGCGATGGACCCATGATCGACGGCCCGTGATCGCTGCAGCATCCGTCGTTCGCCGCACGCAATAATATCCCTATATATATATATATACACACACACACGTGTGTGTGTGTATGTGTGTTTTTTTTTTATCCAATGTCTGTAATTAATTATAGGCAACTCCGGGGAATGACGACGCCGGCGGCTCCACCGTCGGCGTTCCTACAATAAGAAAGCGCGGCCTTCTTCTTGTAAGTGAGCTTGATGTTTTGTAGGCTTAAGCCGGTGCACGGATCGGTCCGGCTGCAATTGAACTTTACTGCGATTGGCGTTGCTGACGTCCCTTTAATATTTCTGTACTTCACATTACTTATCTTTATCCCTGATTGCTGTAAATTAAGATGAAATACAATTAGGACTGAGACTAACCAACAAGTCTTGATTCTAAAAGAATTACCTGACCAGGGCAATTCCTGTTGTAAGGACAGTAATCCTGGTCAATGACGATCGGGTTCTGCACATTCCTTATCACGATGTTCTCGAACACGATCCCTCGAACGAATCCGTAGCTCGGCCTCGCCCATGTCTTGATCCTCACGCCGTTTTGCGTCCCTGAAAAGGTCACCGACCTCACTGTCACATTCTTCACCCCCGGCTCCCGTAGACTCTTGCCTAGGCTTCCAATGCTGCATCACAACACTCACCAATTCAATTTACCTCTATATATATGAACATCATCTAAAGCTATGCGGGCCTAGATTCACTGTTTGTTTTTCATTCTTCTATCTTGTTTGACTTTTATTGTAGAATTTTCACATTATTATAGTTAAAATTAAACGGTTGTAATTAAATACATCAAATCATGAATGAAATACCTGTGAAGAACAAATCAATTTCATTTAATGAATTTAAGACCGTCTAATTAATGCACACAAAGAAAAATAAGTAGTCGGTCCATTACAACTCACCTGATACCATGACCCGGTCCGCAGAACACGCCCTCAATCCACAAATTGGATGAGCCAGGGCCGATGGAGATGCAATCGTCGCCGGTCTTTATGGTGCTCCCGGTGATGGTCACGCCTTTCGACATATAAATGTGCACCCCGTCTGTGTTGGGGCTGTTCCCGGTGGCGCTGATCTTGACGTTGCGAAAGGTGACCCCCTCGCAATGACTAAGCACAATGTGCGCGAGCTCACTCCTAATCGATATCAAGCCATTGATGAACAGGTTCGTAGTTTTACTAAACCATAAAGACTGCACAGACAAAAACACAATCCCATAAAGTGTTATCGGTTGGGGTTCAACTTTTGTATGTTAAAATGAATCCAAACCCATTTAAACTTTTTTTTTTTTTTTGTTGGGTCAATAGTTTTTTTTTTTTTTTGTTTGGTTTGGGTATGAATTGGAAAAATAATAAACTGATATATTTTTGTTTGAGTTTAGTTTTACTTAAAAAAAACTAAACTAGTTGAGTTAAAAATAAGAGTAGTGATACATAGGCCCCAAATCACAAGTCTCATTCACAAGCCCTATGAAGTGTCATTATTTTATTGGTTGATTTTGAATGGTTTGTTGACTTTTGAAAAAGTGAAAAATGACAAAATACAGATATGCCCTTCATTAAAAATATATCCCATTAACCCAAATCCCCCTTTTTCTCTATTCAGTTACAAATCTTTCATATTAATTTCAGTTACACTCTATTTCAAAATTTAAATTTTGAAATCTTTATGAATTTTGTATTTCAGTTATACCAAAACATACCTAAATTACACTAAAACTACCTAAATTATTTTTCGTTAAAATCCTTCAAACAGCAGTAAAAACATTCCCTACATGTTTACATCCTTTGTTACATTTACATTAACACTGTTACATTTACATTACATAAATGTTTTACATTTCATACAATGTTTAAACAATTTTAAAACGAATCTTTACATTTCATGAAAAATATCAAACACTTGTTTTGCTGTGAGTTACACTTAACAAATATTACATGAACTATTGGTTTCATTTTAATAAAAACTGTTACGTTTATATATATGTATTTCTAAATGTTTTACATTCCATTCAATTTACCCGTAGTTCATTGTTACATTTATGAATGTAACAAATATAAATCAATACACATATGCAGTTGACTGTTACATTTACGAATGTAACAAAATCGACACAGATTTTAAAAAACGAAAGAATGTTATATATATAAAATGTAACATTACAAAAAACAAATCCAACTATGAAAGATGACATTCAAAACATAAATAAAACCTGATCCGGTAGGCGTTGATGGAAGATCCAACTCCATAAAGAACAAAACAATGTTTTCGAACTTCACAAGATTAAAAAATCCGAGAGAGCTATGAGGTGAGCAGCAACAATGGCCACAAGTGGACTATTAAGGAGGAGGAAATGCAGAGAAGACAACAAGAAGAAAAGATGGGTCTTCAGAGATCATCTTGATTATCTTCCGTTATTTATTTATTTGTTTAGATCTCATTCAAGAAAATAATAATAATTCGGTTGAGATATGCATAAAGAATTAATGATACTCCATGATTCTCGGAATAAATCTTGATGTTATTATCAAGTAAAGGGTATAATAGGTAATGTCCCATTGCCACCTCATGGGGTCTATGATGGGGCCTGTGAAGTTGGGGGGCCTACAAAATATTATTGTAAAAAAAAAATACATGAATAATCAATACTCTTTTATGTCATTTTTTTTATTAAAAAATATATTATTGTTATACCATTAATATTCATAAAAAAATGAATACACTAATTTATGTTATCAATTTCTAAAAAGACTTTTTAGATATTTATATAAAGTTGTAAATGAAACATTTCAAATTGGATACACATATAGTTTCGGGTTAATCAAACAATAGCAGTTCGATTTGATTTTTAGGTTTTCAGTTCGTCTATAACTCGATTTAATTTAAGTTTACAAATAAATCGAATCAAAATGATCCAATTATTCCTGGATCGAGTCAGTAAAGCTGATTGAATTAGGCCTACCGGGGCGCCCCTGGGGCAATTCTTGATGCCGGCCAACAACTTGCAAGCCCACAAGGTGGTGGCCTGGCCGTCGAGGATCCCGCCGTTGATCGACAGGCCGTCGACCTGGCTGAAGAGAATCCACTGGCTGGCCGTCCCGATAACGGTGTAGCTCGGCGCAACGAGCGTGCCGAAGATCCGGAAATTGATCCTGGGGCTCCTGCAGGGGCCCCGGAAAGCGAGCTTGTTGAGCAAGAACCGGCCCGACGGGACGTGGACGGTGGCGGGGGAGGGGGACCGGCATGCGGCGGCCCAGGCGGCGAGGAAGGGCTTGGCCGAGTCTATCTTCCCATTGGGCTTGGCGCCGTAGTCCAGCACGTTATAGGCTGCTTTGGCTGATGTGATGAACAATATGAGTGTGAGAAGTAGTGCTAAAGTGGTGTTGGGTGTTGCCATTGATGAAGTTTTGATTGGATTGAATTGAAGATGCAATGAAGATGTATTTATAAGGGGGTTTGTAAGGGATTGATTGTGAATTGCTAAGCAAAAAGTGAGGGCAAAATATTGTATGTGAAGTGAAGTGTTTCGCTCGATATGTACTGTGAGTGATTAAAGTGAAGCAAAGAGGGGGGAGGGGTTGGTTTGCTTTGCATGCATGCAATTGCATGAAATGAAGAGCGAGTTAGTAAGTTACGTGAGTTTGATTTGGGTGTTGAGAGCTAGGTTTTTATTTATTTTTTTGGAGACTTCGAGGAACATCTTTTTATTATATGTACTTGTTTATTTTTGCTTGAACGGGAAGATCTGTCTGGAGTGACAGAGGTTGACATCATGCATATATGTTATAACCTAGTGATTTTTCATATTCATAGCAAAGGTCTAAAGTATTTTTGTAATTTGATTCATTAATTTGTATCATATATATATATTTATTCTCTTTCTTGTTAGAGTTTAATTAAAAAGACATTATTTATGTAAGAGACAACTGGTTAAACTAGGGCATGAAAGAAAGAATGTGATGAGGAGAGAGATTGAAGGTTTTTGTATTCTGATTACTTGATATATACAATTAATCATTTCATGCTCTTCTCCGTGGATGTAGACATATTTTACCAAACCAAGTAGGTTCTTTTGTGTGATTGTTTATCTCATCATTTCTAAGGATATTAAGATCTAATATAATCATATATGCTTGTTGTATCAACATTACGCTTTAAAGAGAGAACAAAAATCATTGTAATAATTGATTTGCATTTGCTTTTTTCTTGTGATTTATACTCTTGGAGGTTGAACGTGTTACAAGGATTAAATTTAGATTCCATGCATGTAACGAAAATACTTAGACTAAAATATAATGAAAATTCTATGCTCTTCAAAATGCTTTAATATTGATGCATACATAGAAATAAATTTAGAAATGAAAAGAGCACTACTGCTACTACTGTTTTTTGGTTAGGAACCTTCAAGAATTTAATGGGGGTGATCTTTTAATTTTTTATTTTTGTGGTGGTTAACCCCAGTATATTAATTTTGAACTAATTAGATAGCTTGAAACTTGGCATGAATTAATGGTGAATTTGGTAAACTTGGGGCATATCAAAAGCAGTTACATATATTGATTTCATATAGATGATAATTCATTGACAATTAAAAATATTCTGAAATCATCAGTTCTGTGTTCCATTTGAGTTGATCATGTGCTAGCTAGAAAATTGATCCTAGGTTTTATGTATCTTAATTCAGGTATTTGTTCTCTCAAAAATCAAATTTGCACTAGGTATGAAGTTTTCAGTGGTCAATGTTTGACCTTCCTCGGATATGCATTGCATTGTTTCTGAAACTATACTTACTTGGAATTTGGAAAGTGGACATTCATTTTTTATGTTGCTTGAAAATAAATTATCACCCAACTTTCATGAGAATTAATATATCAAAGGAATAATTTTGCTAGCTGAATGAGCAAGCCCCCAGTTATCTTTTTATGTGGAGATATGATTGACCTTAGTGGTGGAGCCCTGAAGAAAATTTTAAGTAATTAAAGCCACTAATATTTTTAATCAATAATAATTATTTAATATATTTTATTTATCAAAATAGAGATTAATTTGATATGAAAGCAAAACCAAAGATAGGATATTAGAAGGTGCATACAAAATAATAATGATGATGAATACATCTCTTATAAACTTATAATTACTAAAAAATAGAATAAAAAAGACATAATCTTATCATCATTATAATTCTAATGAAATAAGAAAAACTGTGAGTCTACATCTAAGTTCAAATTACATCATATATATCATACATGTTCGTTGGCCAGTGATATTGTAAGTCTGTTTTACAGCTAAGAATTGAAGTGGTCCCTAACAATTTATATTATGTTATAGTGCTATGACTCTAATATACACTCATTGCGCTATCATAGTGTATCTTAATATGTATTTTATTTTTATGGTTAGGAACGGTGTCTCTTTATTGTAATTCACCGATGCATATATTTCGTTAATGTGAGTAAATGAATATATGTTCCGTTAATTTTCTATTAAAGCATATATGACTGGAATTGAGGCTAAAAAAAAACTGTGTATAACAACACTCATTCATATATGTCGTTAGCCACGGAATTATGGTACTATCGGTCTGTTTGTTTTATAATCTCTTATATAGTTCAAAAGTGGCCCTCCAGTCGTTTATGTATTGTCATAGTGCAATAATTATTACAGTGTATGAAAATTAATTTTTTTATAATTTTTAAAGAATAAAAGAATATACTAATACATCTTACTGTATAGCATACATTTCACTTTTTACGATAATATATTATATATTTTAACAGGGAGTGTAATATATTTTTTTTCTAAAAATAATAATTAGCCTATTCAATTTTTCCATAAAAAACTGTAAGCACTATTACAGTATATGAAAATTTAATTTTCACAAATAATAACTGTGAAAATTGTAGAAGCCGGTAGAAAGCTAAAATCCACGGGCAATAGAAGTCCTTGTGCGAATGTTTCACAATCCTTGGTCCTAGCGGTATTGTGGGCTCTCTCGCTAACTCGTAATAGTCGGGTATTCCGCAACGCTAGGGTATACTATGAGAATGTTTGAGAATCAACAGTGTTCTTTATCAAAGCTTGGGGTCGGGCTTGCATTGGCATGAAGATCCTATTCACCGGGGAAAACTTTTACGATGGCTAGCCCTTATTTATGTGTCATGGGGTTGGCAAAAATCTCTTATGCTATGTTTTATTTTAAGACTTTGCTTGTATGGACATTGGACACTATAGTTAGATTCTCTCAGCTACTTGTTCTTATCTTTGTATTGAACTTTTATTTTTTATTGAAAAAGGCTATAGTCTATCTTATTATTAAAAAAAAAAAATATTAGCCTGTTCAGAATGTTGGAAGGTCAAGAAAAACCCCAATAAGGCCAAACCCCCAATGAGGAGATGTGGGGCTTGAGAAGGTATATGCGTACGATCAACATCAACCGGTTCAGATTCACTCATCTGATCATGTCGGTAAATACACCAGATGGACGGTCAGGAACGGTGTCTCTTTATTGGAACCCACCACCTGCTTTTTCTCCTGCTTTCGCCAACTCTCTTAAAAGCCTGAAAGACCCTTGTCAGTTTCTCTCTCTCTCTCTCTCTCTCTCTCCCTGACGATGTTGTCGGGTCGTCGTTTCCACAAGCTCTCCCCGCCATTGCTTGTGCTTCACTGACCTCCAACAGTCCCCTCTATAAGCCCCTGTAAGTCTCTCTCCCTCTCTCTCTCTCTCTCTATGCCTTTTTGTGTTACATTTTTTTATTTTCTCTTTTGGTGCAATTTTTGACTGTCAAAACTGGGTTTTCTTCAAATGGGTATCTGTAAAATCGGTTTTTTTTTTATGGATTCTAATCTTGGCTGTTGAAAAATCCGGTTCTGGGTTTTGTTGGGTCTGCTGAGTTCATAAATGGGTGACCTTTTTTGTTTTTCCTGATTTGGGTCCGTGGCGGCTCCTGATTCGGTTCAGGTTGTTTGGGGGTTTTTAGGGTTTCCTTGTGCATGTACTGTTGGGGTGTTGTTTATGGTTGATTTTCCTTGCAATGGTAAATATTTGTGGGGTGTGTACTGCAATCCTTGTAGGCATGAAAGATGTTTTTTTTTCTGATCTGACTTAAAAGTTTCAGTTAATTTTGGGCTGATGGTGAAATTGATTAGAATGTTAGAGTTGTGGAGCAGATCTGCTTTGCATTTTCTTCCTGGTCAATCAAGTTTTGCAGAATCACCTAACAAGTCATGTTTTATACTATTGGGGAACTGTATGGTTTCCATTCAAAAAATAGATCTAGGACTCGAATCAGGGAAGAAGAAAAACAAACACACAAACTGCACGAGACAAGATTTCGTCCACAGATAGAAAGAGAGGTCTTTTATTTTTATTTTTCTAGATTACAGATTTTATGAGGGGCCTTAGGGCCATCTGTACACAATCTTTTAATGGTTTGAGAAATCCTTACTAAAAAAAGAGTATATACAGCCCAGATACATTGCCATAATGGCTAATGCCCCTCACATAACTCAAAACCTTTTTTTTTAGAGAATGATAGACCATTTATAACTGAATAGAGAGTTGCAACAGGTCTGAATGGACAAATATAAAGTAGGGAGATAAAAAGAGGCAGGATGGAAGTTCACAAGAGATTTGCAAACATTCCTAGATGCCCAAAAGGCACTCTTACAACAGAAAGAGAGCTGTAGGAAGGGGAAAGAAAAGACGTGTAATTAGCTAGCCTGAGATAAGAAGACTCCCCTGGTGGAAAGAGATCTGATGAGCTCCGGCCAGCCCATAACTCAAAAACTTACAGAACTGACATTACATATGCACATTCCTCCTTGTTTAAAGACTGTACATTCCTCCTCATCTGCAGTTCCGGTTCTTGGTTTTCAATTACCAAAATGGAACACATGACCCCTACAATTTTGTTCATTAAAACGTGGCATTTAATCAACCATGTTAAAGACGGACAAAGCAGTTTGGAGTCTTGAGAACATTTGTAATCGTGAGTGTGTTTATCCCATTGTTGGGGAGAGATTTCAATAAATCCTCCACTATATGTTTTCAGATGGAAATAAAGAAAGAAAGGGCATTTTCACTGGAATTTTCAATTTTGAGGAATTAGTATGGGTTACCTGGATTCATTTGGAGGTGCGGTGGTGTGGTTTGTCTCAATTTGCAATTTCCCTCTCTACCATGTTTCTAGCAGTTCACAATGGAAATTTCTTCAACTTGCCATTTTCTTTCTTTTTGCTTAAATTATGTGTACATTTTTTTGTACTTTAATTTTTTTCTACTTTTCTTTCCTTGTTCCCAAGCTCATTTGTATATGCTTTGGCAGGGTTTTTTTTAGCCATGGATGATACACACTCAGTGGAGACCCTCTTAGATTCGACAACATCTAAGATACAACAACTGCAGCACGCATTTGCTGAGCTTGAGAGCTATAGGGCAGTAACTCTGAATTTGAAATGGAAGGAACTTGAGGAGCATTTCCATGGACTGGAGAGGTCTTTGAAGAAACGCTTTGAAGATTTAAAAAACCAAGAGAAAGAGTACGAGGCCAAGGCGTTGGAGGCTCGTGAGTTATTAAAGAAGCGTGAAGCGGCAGTTGCGGCGAAAGAGTGTGTTTTGTTGGAAAGGTTACAACATAAGAGAAATGCTGCTGTTTCTGCTATTGGCGAGTCACGCAAGAGGTATAAGAAGGCATCAGGAGGGCATGTTACTAACATTATGTCCAATGGAAACACTGAAGCCATTGTGGAAGAAAAATTGCAAGTGCAGTCACCTGTCGAAGTCGCCTCTGAAAATTTAAAATCCACTGAACATGGTGATATTGATGTCAAGGCCCGACCTGAGCTTATGGAGTTATGCAAAGAAATGAATGCAAAAGGACTCCATAAGTTCGTGTCAGACAACCGTAAAGACCTTGCCTCCATACGTGAAGAGATTCCAGTTGCACTGAGAAGTTCAACTGATCCATTTCGGTTGGTGCTGAATTCTATGAAAGATTTTTACCACCCAGAAGCGTTAACCGTTGATGGAAAGAAGGATGTTACCCTTTTGGGACTTCGCAGGACCTGCATCATGTTGATGGAGTCTCTTAGCGCTTTGGTGGCAGAAACTCTGTCGGATGTATTGGTGATCTCGTCCAATGTCAAGGAATGCGCTAAAATGATGGCCATCGACTGGAAATTGAAGTTAGATGATGTTGAAATTGAAGCATCTGGAGGAAATTCATTGGAAGCGCATGCATTTCTACAGCTTCTGTCCACCTTTGGTATCACTTCTGAATTTGATCAAGAGGAGATATGCAAACTCATCCCATCTGTTTCACGTCGCCGTCAGGCTGCTGACTTGTGCCGCTCACTTGGATTGTCATCGAAAATGCCAGGTCTGGTGTGATTTGTGTTTATTCAAAAAGCATTATGTTCTCTCTCTAACATACCTCTCTATCATGAACCTGTTATATGAAGATATTCAGATATCTTGATTGACAATATGTATTTTCCCCGCTTCACCTGCTCATGCATTCTTTCTTTTCAGAGATGAGGAAGAATCTTCTCTAGATGTTTAACATGCGAATTTGCTAACTAATGTCGGTTCTCTGTTTGGGGAACTATGAGGCACTGGTCTAGAACTAGCTTCTTAACGAGACACAATGGATAACTTTTTTTTTTTAGGTCTTGGGAATTTAGTTTTGGCTGATGGGCAGTACCAACCTTATCTGCATCCTAAGTTGGAAGAGATGTACCAGATCTTTTTTTTCTTCAGCCCATTCTTATATCTTCCGAAGCATTTGATTGATATAAATTCCTTCCTGCATTTATGTGATATATGTTAACCTGAAATCATGGAAAACTAGGAAGTAGGGCTGCAAGTCAGGCGGGTTGGGTTCGGGTTGGGGTCAACCGGAACCCAACCCGAGGTTGAAATTGTTCAATCCTAACCCAACCCAACCTGATCCTCAGCCCGATAACCTTAACCAGAACCCAACCCGAGGAACCTGAATTTTACCGTGCACAGTGGCCTTTCCTATAGGATAAGTAGCCTTTTTTCAGGATAATCATATTCCCTTGTCTCTTAGTTAAATATTTAAATATATACTATATTGTATCCATTGTGTTTGCTTGGTCATTAGCTAAATGGGGCTTCTTCTTAGGATCTACATATCTCCATATTTTGTCATGATTTTAGGAGTGTTCTGTATTTTGACAGTGGCTAAATGGATTAACTTGTCTGCGGTAATGCTTTACATGTGTCCTCCATTTATGCTATTTCTTAATGTAAATCAATTTGTTTTGACAGGAGTGATTGAAGTAATGATAAATTCTGGAAGGCAAATAGATGCTGTGAACCTGGTATGTGAACTTGGAATGACAGAGCAATTTGCTCCCGTAACTCTACTAAAGTCATACTTGAAGGAAGCAAGGAAAGTGTCGCAGGTTAGAGCTGGAAGTACTTCTCCCGGGGCCCAGGTATGATTTCCATTGTTTAAAACCATATAATATTGCATGCCGTTGATGCCAGAACAAATTCAGTTTTATTTTTATTTTTATTTTTTTGGGGAAAACATGGAAGCATGGATAAGAACACCTACATACTGTGGCAAAAATTGAGTTTAGGACCAGGGGTCATTTTTTATTATTTAGAATTAAACTGTTTCAACTAGGTTTAGCCACAGTTGCCCAGTCTCTTTTCTTGTGGAAGGTAAAGCGAAGATGGCATAATATTCAGGGAAGTTAACAAAGGGTGCATTAGTTTTCATTACAATTTTTGATGTTCAACTAGAATTATTCGCAGTGGATATTGCATGGTGGAAGATTCCAAGATTGGATTTATCTTGTGAGTTTTAGATCAGTAATTCGTTCAGCGATTTATCTTTTGTTTTTTATTCCAAAAAAAATGTCAACATCCCTTCCCATTTTGGCACCGCCTAAGTGCTAGGCCCCAATTATTGGGTCTGCCTAACGAGTTTTTAAACTGGTTGGATTTAATGAATTAGACATAAAGGACATTTTGCTGCAGAGAGTATGAAGCAGAAATGTTTTGGAGAAGCCAATGTTGTTGAGACTTGAGAAAGGCAATTTTATGACTTTTACGTTTTTTATTTGTAATTTTCTTCTGGAAGGAGGAAAACAAGTTACTTTGGGGTGGATTTTTTTAATAGAATAAGAAGAAAAAAAGTTTCTTATTGTTCAAATTTATAATGAAACTTTTTGAAAAAGAAATACAAACCTAAATTTTCTGCTTTTATTTCTTTGAAACAAAAGAAAAGAAGAGCATGTCATATGTTGCAATTTCACATTATTCATGTACTGTGGTGCCCAGATACAAGATTACAGCACTGATATAGAAACGAAATGTGGGAACACGACTCAGAATCTTTGGATATATATATAGGACCTAACATGGTTGCAACAGAAAAGGTATATAAATTATTAAGTAATTATCACTGTGTAAATCAGTAAATGTATATGTCATTGTTCATATTGTCTAATCATCAAGGCTTATTCTATTATTTACATTACATTATACTTGCTGCTTGATGAAATTGCCCAAAAGCATATTATTTTCACTTCTAATGTGTGTGCAGTAATATCTGAACATTGGGTGTCTGTACATGAGTTTTTTTTTTGGTTGCCTTGCAGATTGCATTGCAGAGTGAAATGAACGAGCGAGAACTGAATGCGCTCAAAGCGGTCATTAAGTGCATCGAAGAGCACAAGCTAGAAGGGCTGTACCCAGTGGATCCTCTCCAGAAGCGCGTCCTTCAGCTCGAGAAGGCCAAGGCTGACAAGAAGAGGGCAGCTGAAGCCGCAAAGCCTCAACCCAAGAGACCCCGTGCCAATGGCGTCGTCACTTACGCTCCCCGATTTACAAATGTCGTCCCTGACAACAAGTGCATGTACAGAGGGCCTGAGAGGTACCAGTACGTGTACGAAAGGCCAATGCATCCCTTCCCGGTTGAGACTCATGCTTCACCTCTGTTGGGCTCTGTCTCCTACAATTTCTCTACGAGTCATGGAGGCTATTATGGGAATGGGTATCAGTATCAGGTCCCATATATACACTAGAAGGGCTAAATCGTTAATGACTGATCTGTTTAACCTCTAGTTGTTAAAGTTGTTCAAGCTTTCGTCGTCGTTGTTGTTGCTGCTGCTGTTGTGTGTATGAACATGTTTAGTATAAGAGTTGTGACTTGAAAAAGCAGATTATGTATTATCATCTGATGCATCTAATGTATTATATTTTCCTTCCTGTCATGTTATCTCAGCTTTATATATGTACTTTTTACTGCATTTGTTGGGAGTGTCTGTTTTAATGGGACAAAGCTCCCGTTCTCATGTGTTTTCTTTTTTGTCCAAAAATGAATTTGGTGGGACTGCCACTTCTTTGTATTAGACCTGTTCTCATGTGTTGAAACTTTGAAAAATGATCTTTTGAAATAACAAGTTCCAGCATTTGTGTACCTGTTTTACATGATACACTTCAAAAATCGTCTAATGAAACAATTTCTGTCATAAATCCAGCCTTACTCTCTTTTTGTTCTTGCTAGATATTTTACCAGATCTGTGCACGTTTTGCATATTGATTAATAGATTTATAAATTCAAAACTTGGGTTATCTTTGGATACGCGATTGAAACACTTTCAAGCACAATTTATAAAAGGCGTTTTTGTAGTTTTTCAATAGTTGGTTTTTTTTTTTTTAAGTGGGTTTGAAAAGCCGAACACGGAAATATGTGACGGGATCCAAATGATGAAAAATTTATAATTGTTTGTTTGGTTATTGGTATGGTGATATCTTGCACGCCTACATTTGATGTGATGGAGACTCCCAACTGGGGAGGAGGATTCTTGAAGAGTTGGTCTATTAGCACTAACCCAAACTCTCTCTCCCCCCCCCCCCCCCCCAACCAACTCTCCCCACAACCCTCACTTAATAATAAACTCAAGCCCGCCACCATATAAAAATTAATCCACAACCCTTCTCATCCCATGCCCTCCTCCCCCATTTCATCTGAAAAAACATAAATCCTTCTCCTCTCTCTCCCTCTCCTCTCCTCTCCCAGCCCATTCTCTCCCTCCCTCTCCTCTTCTCTCCTCTCCTAGCCCATTCTCTCCCTCCCTCTCCTCTCTTCTCACAATCTAAGCTATCACTGCCCATTATCCATGTGCACTACCAGTCATCCGTTAGGAGCTGTATCATCATCCCCGTAAACCATATTGTGAGTAAACTATCACTCCTTCTTCTTGAATAATTAAAACATCAATGTTATTGTTCATATCTTGTTTTTAGGGTTTAGGAAAACTAAAGTGTGTATTAAGCAACTGGTCAAAAGAGAAAGGTATGAAATGATGCACATCATACACACCTCTAGAGGCATAAGGGCTTCTGGAATGACTCTGCATAATAGATCAATACAATAGAAAAGGAAAATGGGTAAACAAATAAAATGAATAATTAATAATAATATATGATTTAATGTCCATAAGATGGTTTAAATGCCAGGTGTTCTCATTATAAGAAGATTGAAGGGGAAAAGTTGTAAAATAAAGTAACCAAATGTGATTCTTACCCAAGAACATGAAAACCCCCATCATATACAATTTGAGATATTAAACCCATCAATCTCACACTCTCTCCACCATATACTAATCAATCTACCTATAAAAATGTCTGCTCACTTCCCATGCCATATCAATTCATTTTTGGATGATCATACACTTGGTGGTGGATGGGATTTCTAAACTTCTGTTTTACATATTTAATTTTTTTTGTTGAGATGCTGAAAAAATATCAACATATGGTGGTGGACACATTGAAACATCACCTTCCTACCCTAGCATAGAGCAAGCAGCCCCACATGTCTTGGTTAAAAGGGCATTGAAATAGGAGCCAACCAATGAACTGCTTTACACCATCACAAGTCACCCATGACATTTAATCCTCCTCTATCTAGTATTATTTCTTTTTTATGTCTAAAAATAAAGCACTTTTTTTTATATTTTTGGGATGTCAAATAACACTTTGACTATATCAATGTATACCAACATCAATGACAATGCAAATTACATGTTAATAAATTGTTGTGTTTGTCAATACTGCATTTCTTTTTCTTTCATCAACATCA